>BQNB010001206.1:0-90194 GCA_026074375.1 Tanacetum coccineum
TGAAGCATTTTTTTCTAAAATGACCTGCCTTTTTATTGAAATAACCATTCTTATTACAAGAATTCCTAGAAGTGTTTCCATTCTTATTAGAACTATTACAAGAGAAACTAGGTAAATCATGAACATTAATGGTTTCTTGGATAGGTGTTCCAACATTGGACTCAAACTCAGCCCCACTCTTAGATGTGGATATACTGGAAGTAGATGCACAGGGGGTAGAATCATTTGACTTGGGCTATGAAGATTTAACACTTGAATCACTGGAGGCAAAGTCATTTGAGTTGACCTCTGAAGACTTGTCACTGTTACACAAAGACAAAGTCATTAGGATACAGAATAGAGTCCCACATGTTGAGGACTTATGTAACCATAATACAATTGTGATTCATCTAATTCAGTAAGTAATACTGATAGAGGAGTGAAGTCTCCGGATAGAGGTGCAGTACCACAAGCTTTCAAACTATCAGTTTTGGCAAACCTATTGAAAGATGTCTACCTTCCACTATCTCAGAGTTAGTGTACACATACACTAAATACCAAGAGTTGTGTAGCCTTAAAAATATTGTGACAAACATTGAAATACAACAGTTTATTTATAAAGTGCACGAAGGAACTAATAATGACTAGTTAACAATAGTTGTGTGTCACTAGGAACTATAAATACCCCCTCTAAAAAGAATAAAACATACCTTCCCATGGAGGGGTGAAGCTCACTTTTGTAAAAGTGTAAGTGTGTGTGTTCTCTCTCTAACACACACATCTTCCCATCTCTTATCCTTTCTCTTTAATAATATGGATCAATTTCTTTTCCATTTTACCATACCTCCGGATCTTGTGTTCTAAGGGTGAATCTAATCTTAACAATTGGCACCAGAGCATAGGGGGAATCCATGTTGTTAATCTACTAATTATTGTGGTTAAATAAGCTCAAATTCGTAGGTTGGGTTGTTTATTTTTTTTGGTTCAAAAAATATACCAAGAAAATCAAGATTTGATGTGGTTAAAAGCGTTAAAGATTTGTACTTTCGGGCTTAGATCTATCCCTTGCATCATTACTATGTGGTTTTAACATCATTTCGTGGCTTTCAAGAATGGTTGATGATTTTTTTATTGGCTGCGTTTTGACTCGCTAAAGGGGTGTTCTTCATTGCGTTTTGCTTGCGGGTTGCGTTTTGGTCATTGCGTTTTTCTTATTGAAGATTGCGTTTTGTTCATTGTGTTTTGCTTATTGAAGACTGCGTTTTGGTCACTGCGTTTTGGTCATTGCGTTTTGCTTATTGAAGACTGCGTTTTGGTCACTGTGTTTTGGTCATTGCGTTTTGGTCATTGCATTTTGCTCATTGAAGACTGCGTTTTGCCACTGCATTTTGCCTCAAGTCTCATTGCGTTTTGCTTATTGAAGACTGCGTTTTGGTTATTGCGTTTTGCTTATTGAAGACTACGTTTTGGTCACTGTGTTTTGGTCATTGCGTTTTGCTTATTGAAGACTGCGTTTTGCCACTGCGTTTTGCCTTATTGAAGACCATTTATATAGCAAATCTAAACGTTATGATGCCTAAATCTCAACAAATCATTGTGTTTTGTCTCAAGAAGACTGCGTTTCGATCCGCGCATCAGGTGGGCATGTGACCGACTTTAGGCATATGACCGAATTTGGGAATATTATAATCAAAACAAGATCAACAAACAAACACCACAATCAAGAATTGAGACTTATAAGACACAATCAACCATAACAACACACCACACAAACAACAATACTTAATCCCAAAACGATCCTGAAAAGATTCACTTAAATGACAAAATGGCTAGAAATTCAGATTACGATGACATGTGATCACGGATTTGATTTGGTATCCCTTATTTGCGATTAAAGTTGAATTTTATAGAGGCATCTACTTATTTCATCATCGAGACTTTCTTCTATTTTCTATCGATTGATAACTTGCTTGAACGTATACAGTTATGATTAAGACTTGGATTATCTAGTTTCCAGAAGTCAAGGGGTGGTTGGATGAAGACCTGGATAACTATCAGTTAAAGGAGTTATGTTGTAGTACTCAGTGTCACACGCAGATGTCGATGTGGATAATTTCAAGAGGTGTTGTACTTCTTATGCTTTTGATGTTGGGACGGTACTTAGAGATTTTCTTCTGCACCGTTCTTCAATCAACAATAGTGCAAGATTAAGTAACAAATTTGGGGGATTTTACTTCAGTTTCAAGTTTGGTATATCGGGTTTACTTCACCATGTGGTCATGACAATAGCCGACAGAATACGAGGTTGGTAAGTTAAAACTGAGGTTTAAAGGATTGAGATGTAATCAGCACTTCTCACGGGTATTTTTGTGCTATTCCAAGACAAAGATACTTCACAGTCTAAGCAAAATCTTCAAAGTTCTTTGATGACATTATTTTGTTTATCAAGATTTGTGCTTATGACTAGAACTTCTCGAGTATATGGACGTACACGACAATGATGCTTCCGAGAGTTCGCAACCATCATGGGGGAAAATGTGTACATCTGGGATTTAATTGACCTTGATGTTACCATGTCAACTTCCAGGGGGAAGTTTGTTAGCCCTAAAATGTTTAGTATGGTTTATGAAGTATTATGCAAACGTGAGAAGAACAGTTGCTGATTTCTCGCATGCACCCCTGAACGAATATTCACCAAGCCCTGATGACAAGAAGCAGTGGTCGTTGGTGTGGTTTGACTTCTACAAATTACGCCTGTGTACCTTGATGACAAGTAGAAGAATGATAAGCTACATTAATGTTTCAGAATCTGCTTAAGATAGGGATGTTGGTTTGGGGGAAGCTGATTCAGAAACTTCGCCAAAAAGGAGTCTATGAAGAAAGCTTTTCAAGACATGCTGCATGAATTGGGGGGAAGTTAATCTAACTCATGCATACTACAATGGTTCAAAAACAAGTAAAGACAATGAAGATCCAGGCTGGAATACAAGTTTTAAGACGAGGACAGGACTCAGAAGACAAACTTCAGCTGTGGAAGCGTTTTGGAAGGACTTCTATTACGTTTGTTATTTGTAACTGTTAGGACATAGTAAGTAATTCCGTAAGTCCACATAATTGGGGGAGAATGTTAGCCCTAAATATGGTGACTAATCGGAATTACATTTCATCATTTTTATAGTCGGGTCGGGTCTAGTTTAGTAGTCGATATGGGTATTAAATACTCCCTCCATACTTCCATGGAGGGGTAGGAGTTCACATTGTAAAGTGTGAGTGTGTGTGTGTGGTTTCTTTTTCTCTATTAAACCACACACATACACAAACACTCCTTCTCCTTCTTTTTTCTATCTCTTCTCTTTTCTCTCTAATAATATGGATACTTTTCTTTTCCATTTTACCAAGCCTCCGGATCATTGTTTAAAGGGTGAATCTATACTAACAGTAGATTCCACATACACTTTAATATACATACAAAGTTTCTACAATAAGTTATTTTGGATTTATCAAGGAATCTTAACATTAGACAACCTAAGGAATCGATCTAGGTTTGGGATCAACAAGTGGTATCAGAGCTTTGTGTTCTAAAACTTTAATCTAGAAGAAACTATCAAGAAGAATCCTTTACTCATAAGGAAGAGATGGCTCCTATAGCTCTTTTAGACTCTAAGGTAAAAACTTCTTCAAAAACTTGTCTAAAACACTATGAAACTCTTAAGAAACAGTTTCATTATCTGTGATGATTTGCTTTGTTAAGCTTAATTGAATTGAATTTAAATGCATACTACTTATATAAGAGGTTTTAGCTAATCTAGAAGATCAAATTATCACTTATAAAAAGAATGAGGTTCTTTTTAGTGAAGAAATAGGAGTTCTTGAAATAGATGTAGCTTGTAAAGACTATGAAATAAATGTGCTTAAAAGTGAGTTTGAAAAGGTTAAGCAAGAAAAAGATGGCATTGATTTTAAAATTACGAAATTTGATAAGGCCTCAAAAGACTTAGACCAGCGGTTAGGATGTCAGATAACTGACAAATTTAAAAAGGGTTTAGGATATAGTGCAGTTCCTCTACCACACCCTTTAATCTATAATAGACCTAACAAGCTTGATCTATTTTTTTCTGGTCTTGATGAGTTCAAAGAGCCTGAGTTCAAAGGTTATAGTCCTAAGGATAGTGAGCAAGATTCTAATGTTGTTTGTGATAAAAAAATCAGATAATTCTATAGAAAATTATGAAGAGTCTTTGGTAGCAGAACAAGTATCACAAGACACAAGTAGCTTTGTTAAGAGTACACCTAAGGTTGATAAAGAAACTGTTTTTTCTGTTAATAAAAAGGTAGAATTTACTAAACCTAAAAATCATGGAAAACCAGTCAAAAAGTCAGTTAGGTATGCAGAAATATATAGATCACAATCTCCTGGGGGAATCAGAGGAATTAGAATGGACAGAAATCCAATCAACTAGGAAAAGACTTTGTGATGTATAACCAGGCTTACTTTATATGTGGAAGTTTTAATCATTTGCAGATTAATTGTGATAATCATCAAAGAAGAGGCATAGTATCTAGAAATAATTACAGTAGGGTGGATGCGAAAATCACACACCCTAGTGTACACAGAAATATGTCTCCAAAATTAGTTTTGTTGAAAACTCGCCTCACACCACTTAATACTACTAGGCCTGTTAATACGGCTCACACCAATAACCATCACTAATATGCTAAACAAGAAACTTCAAACTGATCATCAAAATAAGATGTGCTATCAGCTGCTAAAGCTTATGGTAAAGCAGCAAAAAGGTAAATGAAAGGTTTGAATGCATCTTCCTGTGTATGATGAAAAACTTTTTTAAAGAAGAAACTTAAAGATTCAAAAGATGAACATCAAGTTTAGGGGAGGATTGTTGAGACTTAAAAGACTTTATGGATTCTTAGAAGTTACTACTGCTCAGATACATAATAGAAATTATGCTAAGTGGTTAGTACTGGTAGTATAATGTTACCACTGCTAGTTACTACTGTTAGTATAATTTAGTACTGATAGCATAAAGTTACTACTGTTAGTAAATGTTAAGACTGCTAGTACAAGTTGCTACTTTTAGTATATATTAGTACTCCTAGTACTAATAATACTACTTCTTATAATTATTAGTGCTGCTGGTGAAATGATTACAACTATTTGAAGACTTTCTACTATCAAGAGGATAAGGATGAATTAAAGAGATAAAGATTGTTTGGAGAATAAGAATACTTGTGAAGATAAGTATTGAGATATTTATGTACAAGATATACATAATGTATTTATTTAAAAGATTACGTTTTTGTTTAGAAAAGAATAAGATATCTTAGGAATGTATTGTAAGCCGACTAGGACTCCTTAAGTCTATAAAAGGAGCTCTAGCGGCATTTAGTTATAGATTTGAGTTTTTTGAACGTATAGTCTTTCATAGTTGTCAAATTCGATTAAGAAAAGCTTCAAGGTTGTAAACCCTAGTACTAAGTGAAGAGTACTCGTATTATTATACTAATAATATTGGAGCACTTGGTTATATATGTGTTTGTTCAAGATTACTGTTTTATTCATAATACTTCTAGGTATTAAAGTGTAGATTCCGCATACACTTTAATATACATACAAGTTTATACAAACAAGTTTATTTTGGATTTATCCAAGGTAATTTAACCTTAGACAACCTAAAGAATCGATCTAGGTTTGGGATCAACAAGTGGTGTCAGAGCTTTGTGTTCTGAAACTTTAATCTAGAAGAAACTATCAAGAAGAATCCTTTACTCATAAGGAAGCGATGGCTCCTATGGCTCTTTCAGACTCTGAGGTAAAAACTTCTTCAAAAACTTATCTAAAAAACTATGAAACTCTTAAGAAACAGTGTGATGATTTGCTTGTTAAGCTTAATGTATCTGAATTTAAAACTACTACTTATAAAAGAGGTTTAGGAACTCTAGAAGATCAAATTATCACTTATAAAAAGAATGAGGTTCTTTTTAGTGAAGAAATAGGAGTTCTTAAAAGAGATGTAGCTTGTAAAGACTATGAAATAAATTTTCTTAAAAGTGAGTTAGAAAAGGTTAAGCAAGAAAAAGATGGCATTGATTTTCAAATTGAGAAATTTGATAAGGCCTCAAAAGACTTAGAGTAGTGGTTAGGATGTCAAATAACTGACAAATGTAAAAAGGGTTTAGGATATAGTGTTGTTCCTCTACCATAACCTTTAATCTATAATAGACCTAACAAGCTTGATCTGACTTATTCTAGTCTTGATGAGTTCAAAGAGCCTGAGTTTAAAGGTTATGGTCCTAAGGATAGTGAGCAAGAGTCTAATGTTGTTTATGATAAAAAAATTAGATAATTCTAAAGAAAATTATGAAGAGTCTTTGGTAGCAGAACAAGTATCACAAGACACAAGTAGCTTTGTTAAGAGTACACCTAAGGTTGATAAAGAAAATGTTTTTTCTGTTAATAAAAAGGTAGAGTTTACTAAACCTATAAATCATGGAAAAACAGTCTCAATAAGTTAGTTGGTTGAGAAAATGTATAGATCACTATCTCCTAGGGGAATCAAGAGTGAATTGGAATAGACAGAAATCCATATCAATAGGAAAAGAATTTGTGATGATTACAAGGCTTGCTTTTATTGTGGAGTTTAATCATTTGCAGTATTAATTATGATTAATCATCAAAGAAGAGGCATTAGTATCTAGAACTAATTACAGTAGGGGTGGATGCAAATTACACACCATATTTTACACAAAAATATGGTTCTCAAAAGCAGTTTGTTAAAAACTGGACTCACACAACTTATACTACTGGCCCTGATTAATATGCTCTCACATTAAACCATCGACTAACATTGCTAACCAAGAAATTTCAAATTGATCATCAAAATGAGATGTAATATTAGTGCTAAAGCCTTATGGTAAGCAAAAAAAAGGTAAATAAAGGTTTTGAATGCATCTTCTGAGTATGATGAAGGATTTTTAAGAAGAAAGACTTAAAGATTCAGAGATAAATTCAGTTTAGGGGAGGATTGTTAGGACTTAAAAGGGACTTATGGATTCTTAGAAGGTTACTATGCTCAGGTACATAATTGGAATTCATGCTATTGTGGTTAGTATCTGTGTAGTATAATGGTTACCACTCCGTGTGACCGGCTATATCTGTTAGTATAATTTAGTATTGATTGCATAAGTGATACTGTTAGTTATTTGTTAAGACTGAGTTGCTACTGTTAGTTTATATTAGGACTGCTGGTACTAATATTACTACTGCTTATGTTTATTAGTGCTGCTGGTGAAAGGATTACAACTGTTGAAAGACTTTCTACTATCAAGAAGATAAAGATGAATTAAAGAGATTGTTTGGAGAACACAGAATTACTTGTGAAGATAAGTATCGATGATATTTTGTACAAGATATTACATAATCGTAATTTAATTAAAGATTATGTTTATGTTTAAAAAAGATTAAGATATCTTAGGAATGTATTGTAAGCCGACTAGGACTCCTTAAGTCTATAAAAGGAGGCTCTAGGGCATTAGTTGAGATATCAGTTTGGCACATAAGTTTCTACAACAAGTTATTTTGGATTTATCCAAGGTAATTTTAAACACTTCAGACACCTAAACGGAATTGATCTAGGTTTGGGATCAACAAGTGGTATCAAAGCTTTGTGTTCTGAAACTTTGATCTAGAAGAAACTATCAAGAAGAATCCTTTACTTACAAGGAAGAGATGGCTCCTATGGCACTTTCAGACTCTAAGGTAAAAACTTGTTCCTAAATTTGTCTGAAAAACTATAAATCTCTTATGAAATAGTGTGATGATTTGCTTGTTAAGCTTAATGAATCATAATTTAAAGCAACTACTTATAAAAGAGGTTTAGTAACTATAGAATATCAAATTATCACTTTTAAAAAGAATGAGGTTCTTTTTAGTGAAGAAATAGGAGTTCTTAAAGAGATGGTAGCTTATAAAAGACTATGAAATAAATGTGCTTAAAAGTGAGTTTGAAAAGGTTAATCAAGAAAAAGATGGCATTGATTTTAAAATTGGGAAATTTGATAAGGCCTTAAAAGACTTAGACCAACTGTTAGGAAGTTAGATAATTGACAAATGTAAAAAGGGTTTAGGATATAGTGCAGTTCTTCCACCACACCCTTTAATCTATAATAGACCTAACAAGCTTGATCTGTCTTATTCTGGTCTTGATGAGTTCAAAGAGCCTGAGTTCAAAGGTTATGGTCCTAAGGATAGTGAGCAAGAGTCTAATGTTGTTTGTGATAAAAAATTAGATAATTCTAAAGAAAATCAATAAGGTCTGTGGTAGCAGAACAAGTATCATAAGACACAAGTAGCTTTGTTGAGAGTACACCTAAGGTTGATAAAGAAACTGTTTTTCCTGTTAATAAAAAGGTAGAGTTTATTAAACCTAAAAATCATGGAAAACTAGTTAAAAAGTCAGTTAGGTGTGCAGAAATGTATAGATCACAATCTCCTAGGGGGAATTAGAGGAATTAGAATGGACAGAAATCCAATCAACTAGGAAAAGACTTTGTGATGTATAACAAGGCTTGCTTTATATGTGGAGTTTAATTTATTTGAGGAATCATATGATAATCCAAACAAGAGGACGGCATAGTATCAGAAATAAATTACTGTAGGGTGGGATGCCAAAATTACACAACCCTAGTTTGTGTACATAAAATATGTCTCCACAAAGCAAGTTTTGTTGAAAACTGGCCTCAACCACTTAATACTACTAGGCCTTGTTAATACTGCTCATCACCAATACCCATCACTAATATGCTAAACAAGAAAAGAAACTTCAAAAAAAAAAAATAAAACAAAAAAACTGATCATCCAAATTGAGATGTGTCTATCATCATGCTAACAAGCTTATGGTAAAGCCGCAAAGGTAATTGAAATCTTTGAATGCCATCTTCTGAGTATGATGAAATACTTTTAAGAAGAAATTAAAGAATTACAGGAGATGAAAACATCAAGTTTATGGGGAGGATTGTTGGACTTAAATAGATTTATAGTTCTGTCAGAAGTTACTACTGCTCATGGTTCATAATGGTAATTATGCTTAAGTGTGTTAGTACTTGGTGTATATTAATACACCTGTGTTTTTAATTAAGTCATTGACAACATCGATAAATCTACTATTTATTTTTAGTGTCGTACGCGTTTGCTTGTAATTTCATGTATTAAACGGGCATCAATCAATTAAACGTTTGCATCAATCATGTATTAAATAATTATTTTGAGAATAATTATGGTCGTTGTTCATTTTATTTTTATTGGTTACGTAAATTTGTTTACGTTTCGCGATAAAGTACGTTTAGGCATACCCGAAACCACCAAAAACTTTTCTACACTTCAACAAATACCCACTTTTATACCCAATACATAAAAACTACAAAAATATATCATATATATCTCATATTGGCTGGATATGGAGCAAATGATACAAAGAAATATGCAAAAATCTTGCAACTAAGTCTTATGTACATACAACTACTAATAAATTATCATGTTTCCTTGACCACTTTTCCTTAAGACCCTCATTTGTGATGTGTCCCATTTTTGACACAAGTCTTCAATTACGACCCTCATTGTTAAGACTCTTAAGTACATACGTTTGACTAGTTATATTGCAGTATATATATACAATATGAGGGGAACTAAGGCAAGTATAATTACCACTTACTTTTCTATTTTTACTAAGTGCAAAACACACTCTTTTCCCATATACTCCGCCTACCACTGGCAAGAAACACCAACGTATAACCATCCCACAAAATTTTATTCTACATACATTTATAATCCATATCTCCATCATATTTAAGATCATGACAAAAGTTTTGGAAGCTTGGTTGGTTGATTAAGGAAGACAATTAAAGAAAAAGGAAGATTTTAGTTTATTTGGAAAAGATAAGATTTCATATTGTGCAAGCTTGGGATTAAATTCTAAACAAGGGTTTAGCACTTATTTGTAATCATCCTACATCATCTCATTAAGGTTATCTAAAGCCTTAAACTTTTTATTTATATGATTATATGCATATGTGATTTTTTTATAGTAAAATCACCATTAGGATATGTTTACTTGTAAAACATGGATTTCTTGTAAATATAGTTTTATTGAACTTTATACACATGTTGTATGGATGTAAATATGAAGTTATAAATGGATACCTAAGTATTTTACAATCTTAATTAAGCTTAAAAAGTGTTGATGTTAATTAGGGTTTATAAAAGTTTTCTAATATGTTTCAAGTAAAAGAAATACAAGTGACATGTTAATATGGATTATGGACTTATAGTAATGCTGATTTTATGATCATTTAATTATGGTTTTATATAACAAGTATGGGAAGAATTGTACACCCATGGTTTTTATGTCAGCATTGGATATATAAATACTAGTTGATTTATTTTTAGTTATGACAGTTTATGGATTATAAGTATTATGATGGACTTGTAAGTTGAAACAAAAGGAACAAATATGGAAATATGGACACAAATATATGTTGTATATTTCATTATTAAAATATTATAGACTTTTGGTGGATTACAAAAATGGTAAAGAATGGAAACAAAGGCTAAAAATGAACCTAGCAAACTCAATCCTACATTCTGTCCAAAATTCATATATATGACATATTACTTTATGTTTTTATAAAATAGTACGACTCACGACGATTCCGAAAAGGTAAGAAACTTGTCAAACGGATAAATAACGAAAAAAGTTACTGTTTACAACGAGTTATCGTTAATTAAACGGGCTTTATAAAATAACTTTTATAAACTTTAACAAACAGAAGTTGGTTAGTTTTACAATAAACTTATTTTTAGGATTCTAAAAATGATAAAGAATCATGATTTTCAATTTTTTTATAACGATAAGTTATTGATTTCGCGGTAGTTTTAGATAATAAAAGCTTTATAAAGATGATTTTATAAAATATGAACAGTAAATATTATTATTCATACAGAAGGTATATTTTTGTAACCTTATAAACTTGATAGGATTTTCATTAATGAGATAGTCCTCGTAAGAATCACTAAAAACGGAGCTATAACGAATAAAATACGACATTTACGGGTTTTACGATAACTAAAACTATAAAAAAGTAAATTTATAACTGATGTGAACAGTAAAAAGTATTGTTCACCAGAGGGTCAAAAATAATAAAATATCAAATTATGATAACTCGCCCTAATACGAAAGCGTGGGCATAAGAAACGTCAAAATCGGGCTTTTAACGGCAAAAGGTTATGCTATATTTACTACAATTGAATAATTATAAAACCGTTTTAAATAATTAAAGTAATTTTACCTAAACCATTAGTTATGATTGAGCGTAATATAGAATTATATAGTGAGTTTTTATCCAAGTACTATACTTATAGGGATTTCATAATGAGGCCTCTACGTGATGCGTATCGACGAGTTGCTGCGATTGTTTTCAAATGATTTAGTGTCCAGCATCCTCATACTGTCTACTACATGACCTCCTTTAATTATGCTAGGGCCACGATGATAGTATGATGTAACACAGACTTGTATATGATGTTAGTTAATCAAAGCGATTAGTGCTTATACGACCTATGTTAATTTAGGTTACATTCGATCATTTGTGTGACGCATTATCTGTGATATTTGAGTATTATCAGAACTCAAGGGGAGTTCATGCCCCACATTTTTTACGAATTCAGATGATTTATAACTTTGGGTGGCAATAACTTGCTTTGTTTATAAAATTGGACGCAAGTGGATATTTTATATGATTACATGTTTTGCTAAGTAGCGATAGCGAAGTTGAAGACCCCTTATCATTGAACTGTCAATTGCAATCGATGTAGTTGTTAATTACACTTATTGTGCACCGTGGATGTTTTGAATAGATCTATTGGGGATAAAAACGACCTCCCCGTTCATGAAGTGATAGCTATCACCTAGGAACGAAGATTATAGCATGTCGATTTTGGGATGTTCGGGTTAAACCTATCTAATCGCGGGCAGAATGAAAAAATTGACATTATATATCATTTCAGAAAGATCGTCTGAAGCTTCAGTGTCATGAGCTTAGGAAAAATGTCATTAAATCGGTTTTGTGATGTCTGCATTGTGTTGCATTATCACGGGAAGTCTGCGGACTATATTATGATTTATCAAACCTATGTGAAGTCACCAACATATTTGTTGACGTTTTAATTAAAGCCATTGATTTTCAGGAGAATCAGTAAGCATATGGTGACCTAAGGATTACGGCGTAACATGATATTTGTCTATCAAAAGGAAAGCCTAGTCAGCATGATTACGACGTAACCCTTTAACAAGTTACGCCGTAACAAACTTGAAGTCTATAAAAGGAACGCATTTTAGCTCATTTGAGATATCTCCATTCCTACAACCCATACAAAGGTTTGGTGAAAAAACACCTTCAGTGTTGGGACTTAAAAGACTTCAAGGATTCTTAAGGTTACTACTGCTCAAGTGCATAATGGAAATTATGCTAAGTAGTTAGTACTGGTAGTATAATGTTACCACTGCTAGTTACTACTGTTAGTATAATTTAGTACTGATAGCATAAAGCAACTGATGTTAGTTGAAGTTAAGACTGCTCAGTGTTGAAGACTAAAATATAAGCTAAGTAGTTAGTGCTGCTAGTAGTAAATGTTAAGACTGCTAGTACAAGTTACTACTGTAAGTATATATTAGTACTTTTTCAATATTTCTTATAGGCCATAGTACCTACCCTTAAAAGATAGCTTTCACAGGCTTTTGAGTAAAGAGAAATGGCCTTCTAGCACCTTTCCCATAGGTCGAGTGGCTTTACTACTGCTTATGTTTATTAGTGCGGCTGGTGAAAAAGTTTATGCTACTGGATTACAACTGCTAGAAGACTTTCTACTGTCAAGAGGATAAAGATGAATTAAAGAGATAAAGATTGTTTGGAGAACAAGAATACTTGTGAAGATAAGTATTGAGATATTTATGTACAAGATATACATAATGTATTTGTTTAAGAGATTACATTTATGTTTAGAAAAGAGTATGATATCTTAGAAATGTATTGTAAGCCGACTAGGACTCCTTAGTCTATAAAAGGAGGCGATAGTGTATTAGATCAGTTATGCAAGTTCATAAGTTTTTATAGTTGTCAAGTCAATTCAGAAAAGCTTCAAGGTTGTAAATCCTAGTACTAGTGAAGAGTATTCGTATTATTGATCTAATAATATTGGAGCATTTGGTTATATCTTTGTTTATTCAATGATACTGTTTTTATCATAATACTTCCAGGTACTAAGGTGTAGATTCCGCATACACGGGTGTACATCAAAGTTTTCTACAACAAGTTATTTTGGATTTACCCAAGATAATTTAACCTTAGACAACCTAAGGAATCGATCAAGGATTGGGATCAACAATCTTCAGGAAAACATTTTGGTAATTACAGCTCTCAAGGATGACTTAAGGAAACTTAAAGGAAAAGCTCTAGTTGATAATGTTGTTACAAAACACACTATTGATCTAGAGATGCTTACGATTGATGTGGTACTAAAAACCCCTAAATTGTTGAATAAAAAGACAGCTCACTCTGCCTATATTAAGCACACTCAGGAAAAAGCTGCAATTCTTAAGGATTTAGTTGAACATGTTAAAGCTAATTATCCACTAGACCATCCCTTAGAATCTGCATGTAGGTATACTAAACGAATTCAGGAGTTGCTTACAAATGTAACACCCCCAAAATCTGGTACAACGCAGCGGAATGGTAACATTGGGTGCTACTTCAGGGCACAAACACAAGTCACGGAAAACGACAGTCAAAAGAACGTTGTAAGGATAAATTTTTAATTTGATATATTAAAATCAGAGTTTATACAATTATTTAATGTACTCAAATATATGCGTTCAAAAATATATCCGGCGCACTCGAAATCACCCGAATGCTCCACTAGCAAATAATAACCAGAAAAAAACATGCAAAAACGTTCACATCAATGGTGAATTCATAGGTTTAAGTAAAAGCATGTTGAAAAATTTAAGAAATGTCTTTGTAGAAAAGTAGGTTTACAGTATTCTTCAAAGTGTTTTCCGAAATCCAAGTAGTAATTCAGTAAATCAGTAATGTTTAGGTAGTGGACCACAAGATCGAAGTAATGGTGGACTAAGTACATTCCGAAGTCCAAAACAAATAAGATAACAAGAGAAACACATCATCAAGTCTAAGTATATATTATGATGCACTAATCTCATGAACCCGTAAGCCGTACCTCTTTTATGCCCCAAGTGTATAGGGATGATTGCCAACAGATCCTAAAAGTAATTCTCAATGTTAAATGCACCATGGACAACTTGAGACCATAAATCCAGTGGGGATCAGTCAGTCCCGATAGGATCTAACAAAACACTCGCGCTCACTACAATAGCAATTGACGTTCATTATATAGTAGTGGACTTAATTGGCAATAAGTGGTAACTTAGGCAATAATATTCATGCATGTAATCTGGATGATGCAAACAGTTTAAAACACAAACACTTGTGTCCGTAATACAACAATCATGGTAATTTCCACCCCTAGAGTTTTAATAAAACAAGGAGATAGAAATGGGGGCTACGAACTCACAAAGTATTGAAAAGTAATCACATTGTTATAAGATAAACGAGTATGTAAAAGAGTTTGTAAACAAGCATGTATTCCCCTCGCGGATTTATAAAACATTAAAAAGATGAATTGCGAGACCATGAAACTCACCTTAGATTGAAGTGACGAAATAAACAGGTAAATGCAGGAAAGTATACACGGAAATATCCAGAAAGCCAACCTAAGTAAATATGGGTTCGAATAGTACCAAGTACTTTAAATTAAAAACCATATGAATATAATCTTATGAGTTGTTATAAGGGGGAATCCGCACTATCGTTCGGGCTATCATAATTAAAGAGGTCATGACATGACGTACAGGAGCTAGGATACTTTAAAGATGAAAATCCCACAACTCGACGATACTCCATCCGAAGAGGCCCATTATTAAACTCCCTAGTAATATAACAACTTAGGGGGGTGATAACCACTCAATATTCTATATATGTAATAATCACCGACTAATCGATTTAGTAAAATAAATTTATAAAGTAAAACGTTTATAAATATACTTTTCGTAAAAATGACCTAATTTGGTCGTTTTAAGCCCGTTGCTCGCGTTTCTTACGTCCACGTCTTCGTAGTAAGACGAGTGATCAAAATATTATATTTTCAAGTTTTTGATTTTCTGCGATGAATAGTGTTTTTACTATTCACAACAGCTATATACTCGATTTTATACTTTTAATTACGAAAAACCCTTTTAGAGTCTATCTTAATTCGATTAAGCTCCGTTTTTATCGATTCCTGTTCGAGCACGTTCTCGTAATTGAAATTTTATCATATATGGATATTTTAATAAAGATATAAGTTTCGTGGTGAATAGTACTTTTTATAAAAAAATTGTTTTATAAAAGTTAATTACTGTCTTAAACGTGTAAATGCTATCTTCTCGTTATTAATACGGTTTATCGATGTTCTTTATGACCCATCGATCCTTGGACACTGTTGAGTATTTATAAAATCATAAAACAATATGTAAATTTAAATTACAAAACAGCCCCTAAGATAATTATTTCCTAACATGATTTTAAAACTTGTTTTATTATTAATAGTTTAGTAGTTTTTACATTAAAAAAACTAATAACCCATATTTTACATATGTGGTACTTATAATAAAGTCCAATATCATCCCTAGTCCTTGTAAATTCATTGTAACAAGTTTAACCCTTTTACTTTCATTATTTTCATATGTGAAGATTAAGAAACATTATAAAACCCTAATTTAACCTAAACATGTTTATACTTAATCCATAGGTTAACATACTTTTATTTTTACTTTTCCATGGTATATAGGACCATATGACATAAGAATAAGTGTATAAATTGATAAACTCAAATAAAAACCCATTTTACACATTTAAAAGTCATTAGTGGTGATTTAGCCGTAAATAACATATAACACATAAAATCACAACAATTAAAAGTATGAAGGATTTAGAAAGACCTTAGTGATGATGTATAGGATGTAAAATGAATGCTAAACCCGTGTTTAGACTTAAATCCAAGCTTTCAAGCTTATAACCCTAGATTAGGTTTCCAAAACCCTAATCTTTACTTTTTCTTCTTAATACTTGCAAATGGTGATCCAAGGCTTGAATATGACTTAATACATCTTAGGATAGATATATAAAGGGTTGTATAATCTTATAAAATCAAAGTGTGGATTTGTTTGGATGGCTTAATTGAGCCGTGAGTTTTAGGGTGAAAAAGGGAGAAAGAAAATGAAATTTTCAAGTATAAGAGTATGAAAATTTTACTCATGCATGCATGCCTATTTATAGTAAAAATATCTTGCTAACTTAACCATGGTTACTTTCTAACCCTAGGTTAAAGTTAACTTAACAAGTTGAAAAAAAGTGTAAGAGTTTATTTCATAAATATCTTTATAATATCTAGATATTATGTATACTTAAAAAGTCTTGTTTCTATCTTATAATTTTGGCATATATATATGTATATGATGTAATCTTTGATTATTTTTGAGTATTGAGTAAATCGGTGGGTATTCGTTTATGCGTAGTTAGGTTTTAGAACTTCCGTGTAATGCCTAAACGTAATTTTTATTATGAAGCGTATGCATTTTACTAGCCGGTAAAAATAAGATGAACAAAGTCATTAATTATCCTGCATAAGAAACATGATAACACGTGCATGATGTAAATATTTAATTGTTTAAAATGCCCTTTACATTGTATGATCATTTTCAGTCTACGCGATATTAGCTTAACTATTAAACATAAAGATGAATGCGCACGAAAAAAAAATAAATAAGTGAAATTAAATAGTAATGTAAATGACCTGAAAATATGAAATAGTTACAAGTCCTTCCCCTAAATGAGCCTTGTCCTCAAGGGCTCAAGTTGCGACACTTGACGAAGTTACGGGTTTTGAGAGAAAGATGCGGATATTTCATCCGAATATTGTTTTGATGAAGAGGTGTAAGGTTAAAGGTGATTACTTCAGCATGACATGGTCTTTCCTTAATGCATAGGTAAGTCAGTCTATGCACCAAATATACATATGTGATTAAGCTATAAAATTTAGGTCCAATGAAGTAATCTCATTTTCGTCAAATATAGTGATGTAGGAAATTTAATCAAATAAGTTTATTATAACGAAATGAAATAGTCATTAAAGTAAACCGTGAAGTAGCTCATAGGGTACAACAAAAGATAGTCTATAGGTTGACATCGAAGATTGTTTAAAGTGATAGGTTCACAACAACTCTCAAGAATATCCGAACAAATGCAGAAGGAGTCAACAAAAAATAACGTAAGATTTATTCAATCAATAAAATAAATGTAAAAAGTCGTGTTTTCTAAAGGTAGGTGGCTACCAAAGTGATACGGATGTATGTGACAAGTTAATTAAACGTACTCCCATCAACTGTAGGTCAAAAAGATGATTACGAAACAACAGTCGATTCAAAATCATAGAAGAGTGTTCCAACCATATCAATGTTAAATGTAACTATAGAATATTAAACAAAATATGCCGAATTTTCGATATCATCAAAAGTGAATAAAGTAAAGTCGCGTAAATGATCGAAGTTAACGTAAGATATCAGAGAAATTATCTCAATAAGGTATAGTTATCCATATATAATACCATAATTGACGCTTAAGGAGTAAAAGAGGACATCAGGAAGTACACAAAAATCAGAATGTTTAATAAGTTATATACTAGACCGATATATAGGGTAAATAATTAATGACGTCATATGATAGACGTAAGAGAACGAAATCATAGTCTAGTATTAAATACTCATTATCCATGTAATAGTAGTAGGGATGCAAAAGAGAGCATATAAGTTACCTGGGAGCAAGCGCGTGCGGATATCGGAGAAACAAGGAAAGACTCTATATTTTGAAAAACATGGTCATAGTCTAGGTTTTGAAAACGACCTAGTTTCTTATGACTTCAGCTTCTGATACCAATCCTGTAACACCCCAAAATCTGTACAAACTCAGCGGAATGGTAACGTTGGGGTGCTACTTCAGGGCACAAAACACAAGTCACGGAAAACGACATCAAAAGAGACGTTTTAAGATAAATTTTTACATTTGATATATTAAAATCAGAGTTTACAAATTATTTAATGGTACTCAAATTATTATGCGTTCAAAAATATATCCGCGCGACTCGAATGCTCCCAATGCTCCACTAGCAAATAATAACCTGAGAAAAACATGCAAAAACGGTCAACATAAAGTTGGTGAATTCATAGGTTTAAGTAAAAGCAGTGTTGAAATAATTTAAGAAATGTCTTTGTAAGAAAAGTAGCGTTACAGTATTTCAAAGTGTTATTTCCGAAATCCAAGTGTAATTCAGTAAATCAAGTACGTTTATTAGACGGACCACAAGATAGAAGGTTACTGGTGGACTAAGTACCTATTCCGAAGTCCAAACAATAAAGAGACAAGAAAACAACATTCAACAGTCTAAGTATATATTATTGCACAAAGCTCATGAACCCAGAAGCCTTAACTAGTTATGCCCAAAGTATAGATGCTTGCCAACAAATCCTAAAAAAGTATTCTCAATGTTAAATGCAACCATGTGTCACTTGTGACCAGAAATTCCAGGTGGGGATTGTCAGTCCCGATAGATCTATCCATAACACTCGCGCTCACTACAATAGCAATTGACGGTTCATGATATAGTAGGGACTTAATTGGCAATAGTGGTAACTTAGGCAATAATATTCAGGCAGTAATCTGGATAGCATACAGTTTAAAACAAAACACTTGTGTCCGTAGTAAAACAATCATGTAATTCCACCCCGTAGAGTTTATAAAACAAGAGATAGAAATGGGGGCTATGAACTCACAAAGTATTGAAAAGTAATCACATTGTTATAAGATAAACGAGTATGTAAAAGAGTTTATAACAAGCATGTATCCCCCTCGCGGAGGGGGGGATTTAGTAAAACATTAAAAATATTGAATTGCGAGACTAGGAACTCACCTAGGATTGAAGTGACGAAATAATCATAAAGACGGAAATGTAACACGGAAATATCCGAAAGCAACCAATTAAATATGAGGTCTGTATAAGTACCAGTACTTTAATTAAAAAAGACATTAATATAATCTTATATTGTTATAGGTCGCTCTATTCGTTCGGGCTATCATAATTCAAGAGGTCATGACATGACGTACGAGGAGCTAGGAAACTTTTAAATCGGAAAATCCCAACAACACGTCGATACTCCATCCGAAGAGGCTCATTATGAAACTTCCTAGAAATATATCACTTTGATAACCAGCTCAATAATTCTATATACATAATCACCGACTAATTCTTTTTAAGTAAAATAATATTTATAAAGTGGAAACGTTTATAAATATACTTTTCGTAAAAATGACCTAATTGGGTCGTTTTAAGCCCGTTGCTCCGCGTTTTCTTACGTCCACGATCTTCGGATAGTTAAACGAGTGATCAAAATATTATATTTGTCAAGTTTTTGATTATCAGCATGAATAGTTGTTTTTACTATTCACAACAGCTATATACTCGATTTTAATAACTTTTAATTACGTGAAAAACCCGTTTATGTCGTATCTTATTCGTTATAGCTCCGTTTTTATCGATTCTTTCGAGCACGTTCTCGTAATTGAAAGTTTTATCATATTATGGATGTTTATAAAGTATAAGTTTCTGTGGTGAATAGTACTTTTTATAAAAATTGTTTTATAAAAGTATTAACTATCTTAAACTTGTAAATGGCGTATCTTCTTCGTTATTAATCGGTTTTTCGAGTTCTTTATGACCCATCGATCTGTACAGTAGTATTTTATAAACAAAAACAATATATGTAAATTTTAAATTACAAAAGAAGCCCCCAAGATATTTATTTCCTAAAATGAGTTTTAAAACTTGTTTTATGTATTAAGTTAGTTTTAGTAGTTTACTTTAAAAAAACTAATAACCATATTTTACATATGTGGTACTTATAATAAAGTCCAATATCATCCCTAGTCCTTGTAAATTCATTGTAACAAGTTTAACCCTTTTACTTTCATTATTTTCATATGTGAAGATTAAGAAACATTATAAAACCCTAATTTAACCTAAACATGTTTATACTTAATCCATAGGTTAACATACTTTTATTTTTACTTTTCCATGGTATATAGGACCATATGACATAAGAATAAGTGTATAAATTGATAAACTCAAATAAAAAACCCATTTTACACATTTAAAAAGTCATTAGTGGTGATTTAGCCGATTAAAATAACATATAACACATAAAATCACAACAATAAAAGTATGAAGATTTAGAAAGACCTAGTGATGATTAAATGATTAAAATGAATGCTAAACCGTTTTAGACCTTTAAATCCAAGCTGTTCAAGCTTATAACCCTAGATTAGGTTTCCAAAACCCTAATCTTTACTTTTTCTTCTTAATAACTTTCAAATGGTGATCCCAAGGCTTGAATATGACATAATACATCTTAGGAATATATGTATAAAGGTTGTAACATCTTAGAAAAGCAAAGGTGTTGGATTTGTTTTAGGATGGCTTACGAATGAGCCGATAGTTTTAGGTGGAAAAAGGATGAAAGAAATGAAAATTTTCAAGTATAAGAGTATGAAAATTTTACTCATGCATGCATGCCTATTTATAGTGAAAATATCTTGCTAACTTAACCATGGTTACTTTCTAACCCTAGGTTAAAGTTAACTTAACAAGTTGAAAAAAAGTGTAAGAGTTTATTTCATAAATATCTTTATAATATCTAGATATTATGTATACTTAAAAAGTCTTGTTTCTATCTTATAATTTCGGCATATATATATGTATATGATGTAATTTTTGATTATTTTGAGTATTGGGTATAATCGTGGGTATTCGTTTAGGCGTAGTTAGGTTTTAGAACTTCCGGGTATGCCTAAACGTATTTTATTATGAAACGTAAGCATTTTACGTAGCCGATAAAAATAAGATGAACAAAGTCATTAATTATCCTCATAATAATCATATAACACTTGCTTGATGTAAATATTTAATTGTTTAATGCCCGTTTACATTGTATGATCATTTTCAGTCTACGCGATTTAGCTTAACGATTAAACTTAAAAATGAATGCGTACGAGAAAAAAAATAAATAGTGAAATTAAATAGTATTGTAAATGACCTGAAAATATGGAATGTTACAACAAACATCAGTAAAACTAGGATTACCACAACTACTGAAGTGCCCCTTAGGAAACCAACTGCTCTAGATAATGAAACACCTAAACCTGTCATAACATTGGTTTACTCACGGAAACCTAGGAAATCTAAAACTAATGTTTCTGTTAGCAAATCTAAGGTTCTTAAACTTATATCTGCTAACAAAAAGGAACCCAGTCAATCTTGGAGATCCATAGTTTCCGATGTTCCATCTTTATCTCTTGATGAACGCAGGTCGTCCAAATTGTTCTATGGTATTTAGCTGCTCCAAGCATATGACCGGAGATAGCTCTCAGCTCACCAATTTTGTCAATTAATTTTTGGGTACAGTCAAATTCGGAAATGATCACGTGGCAAAGATATTGGGATATGGTGATTATCATATTGGGAATGTTACGATATCAAGGGTTTACTATGTAGAAGGACTTGGACACAACTTATTCTCCGTTGGGCAATTCTGTGATTCGAATCTTGAAGTTGCTTTTTGTCAACACAACTGCTTCATTCGTAATCTAGAAGGTGTTGATCTATTGACTGGATCACGAGGCAACAATCTGTATACTCTGTCTCTTGGAGATATGATGGTGTCCTCTCCTATATGTCTCTTGTCAAAGGCGTCAAAGACTAAGTCCTGGCTATGGCACCGACGTCTGTCTCATCTAAACTTTAGTGCAATCAATCACTTAGCTAGACAAGGTCTTGTTCGGGATCTCCCTAAGCTAAAATTTGAAAAGGATCATCTGTGTTCTGCTTGTGCAATGGGCAAAAGCAAGAAGAAACCTTACAAACCTAAATATAAAGACACCAACCAAGAAAAACTCTATCTTTTGCACATGGATCTTTGTGGACCAATGTTTGTCGCAAGTGTTAATGGAAAGAAGTACATCCTTATCATTATCAATGATTACTCTCGATTTACATGGGTTAAGTACTTAAGGTCAAAAGATGAATCTCCAGATTTCATAATCAAGTTTCTCAAGATGATCTAAGTGCGGCTTAAGATACCTATCTGACGAATCAGCACAGATAATGGAACTGAATTTGTTAATCAAACTTTGCGTGAATATTATGAGAAGGTTGGCATCTCTTATGAAACATTTGTTGCTCGCTTTCTACAGCAAAATGGTATCGTTAAAAGACGTAATTCTACGCTAATTGAAGCAGCCCGCACAATGTTGATTTACGCAAAAGCTTCGTTATTCTTATGGGCAGAAGTAGTTGCTACTGCATGTTATACCTAAAATCGTTCCATCATACGTCTTCGTCATGGCACTACACCATATGAGCTTTTACATGACAAACTTCCTGACTTATCATTCTTCCATGTATTTGGTGCACTTTGTTATCCAACAAACGATAGCGAGAACTTGAGCAAGTTACAACTAAAAGCTGATATTGGTATTTTCATTGGCTATGCACCTACAAAGAAAGTATTTCAAATTTACAACCGACGTACCAGACGAATCATTGAGACAATTCATGTAGATTTTGATAAGCTGACTGCGATGGCTTCTGAACACAACAGTTCAGGACCTGCACTTTATGAAATGACTCATGCAACAATCAGTTCAGGACTAGTGCCAAACCGTCCTCCTTCAACACCGTTTGTACCACCTTCAAGAACTAATTGGGATCTTTTTCTTCAACCATTATTTGATGAATTACTCAACCCTCCATCAAGTGTTGATTGCCCAGCCCCTGAAGTCATTGCTCCAATTGCTAAAGTAGTAGCTCCAAAACTCGCTGCATCAACCGTTTCACCTTCCTCAGCAACTATTGATCAAGATGCACCATCACCTAGTAACTCACAAACAACACCCGAAACTCAATCTCATATCATTCCTAACGATGTTGAAGAAGACAATCATGACTTAGATGTTGCACACATGAATAACGATCCGTTCTTTGGTATTCCAATTCCAGAAAATGATTCTGAAGCATCTTCTTCTTCGGATGTTATTCCTACTGTTGTGCATACTGCTACTCCTAACTCAGAACACGTTACCAAATGGACCAAGGATCATCCTTTAGACAACATCATCGGTGAACTCGAAAGACCTGTTTCCACAAGACTCCAACTCCATGAACAAGCTTTATTTTGTTACTACGATGCCTTTCTCACATCAGTTGAACCAAAGAACTATAAAGACGCATTAACTCAAGCATGTTAGATTGAAGCAATGCAAGAGGAGCTACATGAATTTGAACGTCTTAAAGTCTGGGAACTCATTCCACGTCCAGATAAAGTGATGGTCATTACTTTAAAATGGATTTATAAGGTAAAACTTGATGAAATGGGAGGAATTCTAAAGAACAAGGCTTGTTTGGTTGCTCGTGGTTACCGTCAAGAAGAGGGAATTGATTTTGAGGAATCCTTTGCTCTAGTGGCTAGACTTGATGCTATTCGAATTTTCCTCGCATATGCTGCTCACATGAATATGATCATCTACCAAATGGATGTTAAGACGGCATTCTTGAACGGCATTCTGCGCGAAGAAGTTTATGTCAGCCAACCGGACGGGTTTGTGGATCAAGACAATCCGAATCATGTGTATAAGCTTAAGAAGGCTCTCTATGGGTTGAAACAAGCTCCTCGCGCGTGGTACGATCTATTGTTGAAGTTTCTACTCTCTTAGGAATTCTCTAAAGGAACTGTGGATCCCACATTGTTCATCAGAAGACAAGGCAAAGATATTCTCCTAGTACAAATCTATGTTGATGATATAATCTTTGCGTCTACTACACCTGAATTATGTGACCAATTTTCAAAAATAATGTGTTCAAAGTTTAAGATGTCGATGATGGGCAAAATATCATTTTTTCTAGGACTATAGATTTCACAAAGTCCCAGAGGCATCTTTTTAAACCAGTCTAAATATGCTCTAGAATCTTTGAAGAAATATGGTATGGAATCTAGTGACCCCGTGGATACTTCCATGGTGGAGAAATCCAAGCTGGATGAAGATACACAAGGGAAAGTTGTAGATCCTACACACTATCGTAGAATGATTGGCACCCTTATGTATCTTACAGCCAGTAGACCAGACCTAACATTTGTTGTATGCATGTGTGCCCGGTATCAGGCAAAGCCTACCGAAAAGCACCTCTATGCTGTAAAAAGGATCTTTAAATACCTACGAGGAACCGTAAATCGGGGACTCTGGTATCCAAAGGATTCTTCTATTGCTCTAACAGCTTATGCAGACCCTTATCACGCGGGTTGCCAAGGTACTAGACGAAGTACTTCTGGATGTATACAATTATTAGGAGACAGACTTGTTAGCTGGTGATCAAAAAGGCAGAAAAGCACTGCGATATCCAGTACGGAAGCTGAATACATTGCCATGTTTGGCTATTGTGCTCAAATCCTTTGGATGAGATCACAACTTACCAACTATGGCCTTGGATTCAATAAAATTCCAATGTACTGTGATAACAAAAATGCTATTTCCTTATGCTGCAACAATGTTCAACATTCTCGATCAAAGCATATTGACATCAGATTCTACTTCATCAAAGAGCAAGTGGAGAATGAAGTGGTAGAGCTTTACTTTATCAACACGGAGTATCAACTAGCGGACATCTTCACTAAAGCCCCATGCAGAGAAAGAATTGAATTTCTTATCAACAAGCTGGGAATGCGAAGTTTTACGCCTGAGATACTAAAACAGTTGGCAGATGAAGCTGAAGAATAGTGGTGGTACCTATTCAAATATCCTGTATAATATGTATATATATATTACACACCATAAAAACCAAAAAGAGTTTTCATTTTCAGAAAATTTTTATAAAATCAAAATACAAAAATATAAAATCTTTAAAACCAAACAAAAAATTAAAAAAAATCAGAAAAATATAAAAAGAGGTAATAATGGCATGTCTTCTGAAAATCGATAACATTTACGGTCTTAGAAATGTCATTCAATAATGATACGAGGCTGTAAATGAAGTTCGAGCAGAAGTTTCAAATGTTTTCAAAACATGCCAAATGGCTTGCTATTATTTCAAATAGCAACCCGGTCATCATCTTAAAGGCAAGTATTCCGTCAAAAAGGAAACTTGACCTCTCAACGGGAATTTATTCTCGGGCATGGTCTACTTTATGACCATGTAAAGGCTTGTGTTTACTTTGCAACACAACTTGTGCTTCCTATGTACAATAAGTGTACGTGTCAGTGCATTTATTTGTCAAAATAAGAAAAATCTTATTTTTATTGTTAAAAAGTTGTCTTTATAATGAATCAGTGTTTTCAGTAATCACAAAAAGATTTTCAAAGACAATTCAACCACTCAAACAATGACAACAGCTCTTTTAATAGAAAACGGGTCATCATTTGAGGGGGAGAATTTGTCATCCAATAATCTTTTAAAACGATCTTTTAAAATAAGTCATGAATAAACGGATAAAGTTTTGGATAATGACGGATAACAATTTCAAGGGGAGTTAATTTATATTAACTACAAGAGCTTTAGATGTCATTTGTTTAACTCTTTATGGACTTATTTGCAATATGAGACTTAGTGAATTCAGGCCTTAAACTACATTCATTCAATATTGCCAACACCTCATAGTTTGTAAAAGACTTAGGAATGCTTGGAAATACTTTCATAGTTTTAAAAGCCTTGAAGTTGATTCTCATGGAATAGATTTAAGCTTATTAATTCTCCAAACACGATCTCACGTATATGTGCGTACAAGGTTTTGCTGATTCCGAGGTATCGAAAACAGCAAGGGGGAAGGAGTAGATGTATACTTGATAGTGTCTTTGGCTTTCTTTTGCGGTTAGCTTCTTTTGTCTTTTGAGGTTAGCTTCTTTTGATTTTAGGCCTTTTTGAATATTTTGGGTGCACTATTTCAATCATATGGTGGAAGAGACATCTCGTCATTAGTCAGTATGCATTATTTGAGTCCCCAAGGAGAAGTGTTGGGAGTATAATTATTTAAAACGTGAGAAGAATTCTGTCTGATTCAATTAATGTTTTACCCGACCGGTCAATCTCTAAGCTTATTCTTAAAAGAAGTAGATATATTTGATAGAAGAGGTACACATAGGTATGATGATTCCTTTAGATTGTCAGTATCCTGTAGGAAGATATGTCTACTTTTGAGACTTAGTTGACCTTGGAGTTATCATTTCTACTATTTATTTTTTCTTTTTATGGATAATGTTTTTATGTTTTTGGTTTTTCTTTTTTTTTAGATTTTTGGTTTTATATTTTAATTATACTAATAAAAGAAAATGAAAAATATTTTTGTATTTTTTTATATGAAAATAAACAAAATAACTTCTCTTGGAAGGATCTTCAAACAAAAATTTTCAAACGGCTTCAACAATCGTAGACAATCCTCCCCGGCAGCGGCGCCAAAAACTTGATCACTTCTGACTACACTCTTTAATATATAGTAAATATATATAAAATATACTTATAAATATATAAAAAGGAAGGTAGGAATCAAAAGATCTCAGTTATAGTAATCCGGAAGTATGATTCCCGGGTCGTTATCCCCGATGAGGAAAGCAATTGAAAGTCGATAGTCATTTTGAGAATCGATGCTTGAATGGAATAAGATTGATATTGGTTATCTAAAACTACGAACAAATTAAGGCAAAAACTTAAAAATACTTAAAGGAAGACAACTTTTTAGCTAAAAACGTAAAACGGAAACCCTAAACTGTGACTAAAAACCCTAAATTTCCAAAAATAAACTTAAAATGAATTTTTCACTTTTAATAGACTCTAATTAACTAAAAAGTAAGATTAAAGAAAACTAGAATGAAAACGGAGTTGATTTGAGTTTAAAAACACGAAAAACGTGAACGGGAATGAATCTCGTTCTTTAAAAAGTGAAATTTTACAAATTAAACCCTACGGAAGCAAAACTATTTTTCCTAGGAACTATATGATAAAAGAAAATTTTCTAAAAAAGAATTATATTTTTTTGACTTTTTTATGAATTAAAAACGATTTTAAAGAAAATTAAATATAAAAAGTACTAAACGTTTTATAAAAATTCTGAAAAAATTATGAAAAATAGCTTGAACAATAAGGAATCTAAGAAAAATAAGTTCGGAAACTCAACTTATCGAATAAGCTGTGAAATAAGCTAAACACATCTTTATTGTATCCTAAAGAGCTAAAAAGCATAAAAATAATTAAAATAGTGCAAAGATTAAATGAAAAAGTCCCCAGAGCGCGTTGGTTGAGTATGTTGAGTGTTGTGTTATAAAAGGTGAGGATGTTGAGTCGGGGTTCGAGCCTTGCTCACCCCCGATTTCCATCTTCCCTTTTTTTATTTTAGAAAAACATTAAAAAACAAAGTGTATATAAGCTGAGAATTAAGCTACTTTAATAAAAACAACTATTTTTGAAAAGCACTAAATAAGCTGAAAAACAGCTTAAAATTTGACATATTAGACTTAACTATATTTTTAAGCTTTTGACTAAACTTAATAAGCTATAAACTAGAATAAGCTAGAATAAGGACTGAATAAGCTATTAAAAGACTAACACTATTCTAATAAGCTGAACTTAACCAGAAAGAAGCAAGCAATAAGCTAGAAAACCTAATAAGCTCTAAAGCTAAAACTGAAGAAAAAAAATCAAACAGGCAAAAAGGCAACTTTGGGCTTATTTTTCTATAAGCTAAAAGACACTTATGATGAATTGACTTAAACTACCCTAAACTATAACCTATAAGCTACATAAAACTACTTTTAAAAATCATTTTGAAAATAAATTGCTTAATGAAATAGCTCAATGAAAATTGCTAAAGGGCTCAGTAGGAGATGAGTGAATAATTTTTTGTCCTTGAAAAGAAAAATGCTGATTTTTAAAACTAAAAACAGATAGTAAAAGTAACTTTATTAGAAAAACAGAAAAGCTTAAACATAGATTGATAGTTTACCTTAAATTTTACTTTTCATACAAAAATCAAAACCTAACATCCAATTTTACCCTCTAGAATTTTTTTAAAAAAAATAAGATTGAAAGTGGTCATTAAGGACTTAAATGCTGCAGATTTCAAGTTTGACCATGAAATGACCTAAATCTTAAAGACAACAATGCAGGCTACCAAAATTTGTTCCTACATCAAAAATACACTAAGCTAAGAGCAAATAAACAATCACGAATTAACTTGAGCTTCAATACCTAAATATACCATATCTTAATGCTAACAATGCCTAAAATCCTACTAGAATATGATGAAAACTGATTTGAACCTACAAAACTCTTAAATCCTTGACTCATAAACCCACAATTGAAATTGAAATCCAACCTTAAGGTCCAAATGGCCTGGCACACTAACCTCTATTAGAGCTGCTTGTCCCAAACAATCCTAAGGTAGCTCAAGTTCATTTTTAGCTTATGAATTTGAATTAGAAGACACAAGTTGCAAATACCAGTTGACAATAAGCTATAAACAGAACTAATAAGTAGATTCAAACAGAAAATAAGCCAGAACAATAAGCTATTTAAACTGTGCTAATCTTTTTGGTTTTTATGGCAGTTTTATGAAAATAACAAGCAAACTAATGACAATGAAATTTAAACTACTAAATTAACTAAACAAAGCAATAAACAGCAATTATAAGTAAATCTAAGCTACTAAAAGTAGTAATAAGTAAACAATAAGCTAGATAAGCTGAAATTAAGCTAGAATGCAAAGTAAAACTTCAAAAGGTAAATTGGAAAAACTTACAAGAGTCTTAGCTTAACAAAGGCTTAATAAGCTCGTGGAGCTACTCTACAAGCTCTAGCTTATCCAAAGGATAAGCTAGTAAAGTCCTATGAACTCTTCCATTGCTAGTTCATCATCCAAAAAGCTTAAACCCGTATAGATCATTATATTGAACTGGTTATTTAAGATTTAAGTATGATTAAGTGAATTAATGAGCTCCAAACTAGCTTAGAGACTAATTGAGCTTATCAAGAGCTTATAACTAGCTTATGGAACAGTAACAGATTATTAATCATTGTTTTGTATAAAAGTGAGCTTGAGAAAAGAAAGATTATAGTAGGAAAAACTTGATTTCTATTAATGAAAGAGATGATTACAATACTAGTAATTGAAATTACATTAAAAGAACAATAAGCTAAAACAGTTTGAAAGGAAAATACATAAGCTAAAAAATTTAATAAGTTGGAAAAAAATCTAACTCCTCGCTTTGTGTGAAGAGGCCTCAATTTATAAGCTTAAGAAGAATGATCTAGGCTCTCTTTACACGCTCCTCTTGATTTGATCTCATCCCTTGAATCTTTGCCAATCATTGAATTCATATTATGACCGTTGGATTGATATTATGAGCACACGGATTGCCAACGTGGCATTCCGTGTGTCAGACCCCTTTGTGCTTCTTTTACACTAGATTTAGTGCAAAATCTCAATCATTGGAGTGTTTCTTTCATATATCCGCGTGTCCTTTCTTGTGCACTTGGACCAATAAGGAGCTTTTGTGATGTCTAACTCTGCCACATCGTACCTTGGTGCTTGAATTGTTGAGCCATATCATCAATTTGAATTAACCCTTTGATTTAACTTAGGGTAACACGAAGAAGATGATGAATAGTAAAAGGATACTCAGCGCCTTTTCTTTCTTTTAACAGTTTGTTTGACCACAGGGTTTGGGGTTTGACTTTGGGCTTTTTATAAAAAGAAATGGTCTGGTGCATTTGGGCTTGGGTTATTAAAAAGGGTAACAGGTTATTGGGTTTATAAGAATTTTAACGACCGTTATCTCTTTATTATAAAGGAGATAACGGTGTTAGGGTTTTAGGGCTTTTTGTGAATTTGGTTTAACATCAAGGGTATTTGTGGTATTTTTAAGGATTTTGTCTTTTTGTGGTTGACCAATGTTGACCAAGAGTTGACTTTGTTGACCATTGATAGCAACTTCCGGCTCTTTAGGCACTCTTTCCGTTCCTGTGTCCGTGTTTGTCCGGCTTTGACTGTTTTCTTGTGATTTTTGCACTATCCGTACCTACACATTCACAAGCAATAAAATACACAAATACAAGTATATTTTTGCACATTATGATCATTTAAGGGTCATTTTTGATATAGAAAGGATATGTGATTTCTCACATATCAAAATTCCCCAAACTAAGTGATTGCGTGTCCTCACGCAATATTATATGCTCTAAAACCAAATACCTCAAAACTTCCCCAAACTAAATCTTTGAAAAGTAGTAAAAACTTTTGTGAGGAGAGTTTAAGAAATCACAAGCTTTAAAACACCCCATTTTCCATTTTTTTCAAAACTTTTTCCATTTTTTTAGAGTAATTAACTAGAATATTCCGACTTTCATTATTTCCATAACTGTTAGGGATCATAGAACAAGATGCATTTCGGGATCTGAGAATGCCCAAAATATGAAAAGATTCATCATCCTGATTTTTCACTTATCCAAACCAAGCTAAAAAACAAAATCTATGTAATATCAGTTAAGATGCTAACACTACTCATATTTCTAACTTGTGAACTTTTTACTCCCGATAATTATTAAATCTTAGGTGAATGTGCTATTTTGAATTTCAACCGTGGATCAACATTTTTGCAAAATACTATGCTTCACGTTTCACCCGAGAATAATGAGTTTCAAGGCGAGATCATCCCATGTAGCGACTTCGTCTCGACACATCCCAACCTTGCGGCTAAGTGGCCAGGCTTTTGACACCCCACAGAGACTAGAATCGGGACTCACGGACCTTAGATTTAAAAAACTCTTAGGTTTCTCGAATATACATAGCTTATAAAATAAAATAGTCAAAGTTCAAAAGCATATTTGAATTTAACAAAACGAAACCTATTTATTAATTTAAACTTAATATTAAACATTTATGCAATTGTAACCCTCGACTTTTTAGAAGGCTGCAACATCGGTTATGAGCCGGCAAGATGTAGCAAACTTTTATCAGTCTCGGATTTTTATACTTACTATGGGCTTTCTTTAGAAGACTACCACATCGGTTGTGAGCCGGCAAGAGGTAGTAAACTTTTATCAGCCCACAGTTTTTATTTATTTATATTTTCTATCATTTAATCATCATTTTTTAGAAGACTTCTTTTTGAAAAATTCAAGTATAAGTTTGAACTAAGACTAAAATTTTTGCTATATTCTACATAAAAATTGTTGATTTAAGTTTAATTTCCAAAAACAGCACGTATTATTAATCCGGTTAAGAACTTATGGGAGAAAAAGCCACAAATTACATACATAAGCTCTTAAGATTTCCAAATAATCCGTGTTTAGCATCCTACTCATACTTAACACTATCATTTTTTGTTCTTTGTGAAAATTCGCGAACGCTTAGCCTAAAAGTTAAGGAACAAGCTAGAGCTCAACACGCTCGATCAGGTCAAAATTTATTCTTATTCTACCCAGCAGGAAAGTAAAAAATTGTGACAAAACACTTATTATTTTTTTGAAAAATTTTAAATTTTTGTGGAAAAACAGGGTACGTGAGAACAACGACTGCAGGCATAATCAAATCGATAGATCCCCCCATACTAGAGTTAAACATTGTCCTCAATGTTTCAAGAAGGGTCTCTACGTAAATCCTAAGCCGTTTATTAAGTATGCTTAAAGATAAACGTTAGTAGATAAGATTAGGATATCGGATTTCCCCAAACTAATGGCAAGCAAAGGCTAGGAAGCTTGAGTGGACCAAGACAAAACACCAAACACGAGAGTCTTCAAAAATTTTTGGGTAAATCCTACAAAAATTTACAAGCACAAACAACAAGAAACGGAAGAGTACAAGCCTCCTCACATCACAATAGAAATAAGAAAGAAAATAATAAAAGGATAAGCATGGGGTGCCTCCCACGAAGCTCTTGTTTAGGGTTACTAAGCTTGACCTAATCCCCGCATTTATTTGTCCTTAGGGAAGGTTTGGAGATCCGAGACAACTAATTTTGGTACGTCCCCTCCAAAGTAGTGCTTAATTCGATGACCGTTCACCTTGAAATTTGGCCCGGAGTTTGGAGATAACTCAATGGTGCCATATGGAAAGACTTGGGAAATGGTGAATGTTCCAGACCAACGGGATTTTAACTTGCCAGAGAACATCTTTAATCTAGAGTTAAAGAGGAGGACTTGATCACCGGCGTTGAAAACGCGGTTTTTGATCTTTGAGTCATGGATCCTCTTTGTTTTATCTTTATAGATCAAAGAGTTCTCATAGGCATGATCACGAAGTTCATTTAATTCATTGAGTTGAAATTTATGATGATCGCTCGCGGTCTCAAGGTCAAACTTTGTATGCTTCAAGGCCTAGTAGGCTTTGTGCTCGAGCTCGATCGGTAGATGACATGCCTTTTCGTATACTAGCTTGTATGGGGTGCACCCTATGGGTGTTTTGTAAGCTATACGAAAGGCCCAGAGTGCATCATCTAGTTTTTTTGACCAAGAGGCATGGTCTTCGCCTACGGTCCTTTCAAGAATTCGTTTCAAGCCTCGATTGGATACCTCAACTTGCCCACTTGTTTGTGGGTGATACGCGGTGGAGAGACGGTGAGTAACTCCATATTTAAGCATAACCATTGCAAACTGGTCATTGCAAAAATGGGTTCCGCGATCACTTATGATAGCACGAGGGGCACCGAATCGGGCGAAGAGAGATTTAAGAAATTTGCAAACAACTCGGGCGTCGTTTGTGGGGAGTGCTTTCGCTTCAACCCATTTTGACAAGTAGTCGATGGCCACAAGTATATATTTGTTCCCTTGTGAAGACGGGAACGGCCCCATGAAATCTATGCGCCACACGTCAAAGATTTCACAAACTTGGATGGAATTTTAAGGCATTTCATCACGTTGCGAAATTTTTCCTTAACGCTGACAAGTGTCACATCGAGTGACCAAGTCATGGGCATCTTTGTAAATCGTGGGCCAATAAAATCTTGATTCAAAAACCTTTTTGGCGGTGTAGTTTGCACTGTAATGTCCCCTGGTGGGTCCACTATGGCAAGCTGTGAGGATGTCAACAGCTTCTTGTCCTGCAACACACCGCCGGATCATTTGATCCGCACATATTTTGAACAAATAAGGGTCGTTCCAAAAGTAATGTTTAACATCCTTGAAAAACTATTTCTTTTATTGAGACGACATCCCTTTAACAATGAAATTCCCCGCGTGGTAATTTGCATAATAAGCAAACCACGGGATACTTGAGTCACAACGAGAAGTCACCATATTAAGTGTCTTGAGAGGAAATTTTTCATTCACCTCCTTTGGGTCGAGAAAATTTTCATACGGGTTTTCTAATCGGGAAAGATGATCGGCCGCGAGGTTTTCGGCTCCTTTTGTGTCAATTACATTGAAATCGAACTCTTAAAGGAGAAGAACCCACCGGAGCAATCTTGCATTGGAATCTTTTTTAGCAAAGAAATATTTTAGGGCAGAATGATCCGTATACATTACGCTTTTGTTCAAGATGAGGTACGACCGGAATTTTTCAAAGGCATACACCACGGCTTACATTTCTTTCTCCATTGTGGTGTAATGTGATTCCGCCTCGTTTACTGTTTTACTAGCATAGTGTATAGGCCTAAAGTGTTTTTCATGACGTTGCCCCAAGACTGCACCTATGGCAAAGTTGTTTGCATCTCACATTAGCTCAAAGGGTAGGTCCCAGTCTGGAGCAATCAAGATTGGAGCTTCAGTAAGTTTTTTCTATAATGTTTGAAAAGCTTGAATACAATCATCGGAAAAAATGAACCGAGTATTCTTCTCTAGAAGATGAGTCATTGGTTGGGAAATTTTGGAAAAATGCTTAATGAACCGTCGGTTGAAACCGGCATGACCGAGAAAACTCCGAACACCCTTTACGGTGGTGGGATGAGGTAACTTAGCAATCACGTTGATTTTGGCATTATCAACCTCAATCCCTTTTTTGAAAATCTTATGGCCAAGGACAATGCCTTCCTTTACCATAAAATGACTTTTTTCCCAATTTAAATAAAGATTTGTGTCTTCATACTTTTGAAGCATCTTGTCTACACGAGAGAGGCAATTTTTGAATGAATTCCCAAAGACCGAAAAGTCGTCCATTAATACTTCCATCGTTTTTTCAATCATATCACGAAAGATAGCCATCATACACCTTTGGAACACGCCCGGTGCATTGCATAAGCCAAAAGGCATGCGACGGTAGGCGAACGTTCCATAAGGACACGTGAATGTTGTCTTTTCTTGATCATGAAGGTCGATGGGAATTTGAATATAACCTGAGAAACCATCGAGAAAACAATAGTACTCATTTCCCGCTAATCTCTCAAGCATTTGATCCGTAAATGGTAGTGGAAAGTGGTCTTTACGAGTGGCTTCATTTAACTTTTGGTAGTCAATGCATACACGCCATCCCGTAACCAATCGAGTCGGAATTAATTCATTTTCATCATTTTCAACAACGATAAAACCATCCTTTTCCGGTACGCAATGCACATGGCTTACCCAAGGACTATCCGAGATCGGGTAAATTAATCCAGCATTAAGAAGTTTTTCTACCTCCTTTTTGATGACATCGTGGATCTTTGGATTCACCCGTCTTTGGTGTTGAACCGCCGGTTTGTAGTCCTATTCCATAAGAATCTTTTGAGTACAAAATTCCAGGTTAATACCCTTGATGTCGGAGAGTTTCCAAGCGATGGCTTGCTTGTGTGACTTCAAAACCTTTATGAGAGCGGCTTTTTCCTCGACACTTAAGTCTTTAGCAATTATGATGGGTAACTTGTTGTCACCTTCTAAAAATGCGTATTCGAGATGAGGAGGTAAGTCCTTGAGTTCAACCTCGGGAGGTTCATCAATTAAAGATTTATCAGTTTTAGCTTCATAAATTTTAAGTTCTTTTCGAATTTCAGGCAATTAGTTTCCTTGGTTGGGAGGGGGTGATGGATCATCATTGAGAAATGATTCAAGAAGTAGAATATCCCCCTCCGGGTCATAGTAAGAGTCATCAACTTCTGGTGAAGTTGGATCATCTTCAAGAGCGAGGAAAGCGTCGACTTCCTCAAGAAGAAAATCACTATTCCCGAAAGGAGTGAGAGTCGAAGAAGAGGTAGAAACGATCGGGTCATAGTAAGGAGTGGGATTGCCACTTGCAATCACATCGGAGAAACCGAGAACTTCTTGAGAATACTCCTCATAATCCATTTCAATAACGTCGATTCGGTTCGCCGTTATATCATCGTAATTAGAAGAATATCTCGAAGTTTGGTCAAGATTGAATGTTATGGCTTCTTTTCCAGCACAAAGAGTTAATTCTCCTTCGTAAACATCAATCAAAGCACGTCCGGTCTTTAAAAAGGATCTCCCGAGAATTAAGGGAACTCGGGGATCGGCATCAAAGTCTACGACTACAAAGTCGGCCGGGAATTTAAACTTTCCTACTTTTAGGTAGACATCTTCGGCAATATCGATCGGTTTGGTAATTGAACGGTCTGCAAGTTCAAGAGTCATACAAGTAGGAGTGAGCTCAGGAAGAGTAAGCTTTTTCGACACGGATAATGGCATGAGATTTATGATAGCGCCAAGATCGGCCAAGGCTAAGCACTCATTCATTCCGGGAAAATCACATGGTATTAGAAATTTGCCGGGGTCTCTAAGTTTTTCGGGTAACTTGTTGAGGATAACCGCCGAACAATGCTCATTCAAAGGAGTTCTATCCATTTCACTTAACTTTTCTTTGTTTCCAATTAAGGCTTTAAGAGTCGAGGCAAATTTTGGCATAAGAATCAAATCATCCGCTAAACTAATTTCGAAACTCATATCTTGAAAGATTTTATAGAATTTCTCAACTTGGTTGTTAGCTTTTTCACGTCGCTTTTCATCATTACGTCTCGAAGGATATGGAATTGACGATTTTGGGTTAGGCATCGGAGCACTAACGGGATTAACAACGAGCTCAGAATTTGGTACTTGAGATTGAACTTGGACAACTGGAGGTTGGACGTATTTGGTACTTCCGTTATTAGTAGGAAGCACCGTGTCCTTTGTCACCTCGGGTTCACGTTCCACTAGAGTAGGAATCATGGGTCCTTGATAAGCAACACCACTTTGGGTGGTAATACCTTTCAAATCTACCTTTGGGTTAGTAATGGTATTACTAGGGAGTGTCCCTGAACCTGAAGTAGAAGCGGTATTGGAATTCACAAACTTGGAAAGCATGTCCGTTAAATTAGTCATTTGATTTTGCAAATTTTGGTTTTGGTCTTGCATGTTCCTCATCACTGCATCATTAGCTTTGACGTAGCTTTCAAAATCGTTCTTTGTCACACCTTGTGTTTGCGGAGCCGGAGCTTGGTGAACCGGGGGTTGATTAATCGGAGTTCGGTAAATTTGGCTTTGGTTAACCGGGGGTTGGTAGGTGGAAGCTTGGTTGTAATTATTTCCCCGGTTTTGGTTGTAACGATTTTGGTTATTTCCTTGGTTTTGTCGATTATTTTGAACGGGAGGAAAACCTGGAGGTCGAATTTGATTAGCAATTGGGGCTCGGTAACCGGTATTTCCTTGATTGAAATTAGTTGCTGCTGCTTGGGAAACATACTCTTGAATATTGTCACGATAAACGTATTGCCATCGGTGGCGGGACAATTTCAGTAAGAATGATTACCACGTATCCCAACTTTCCTCGACCCATTTGACACAGGAGTGAGAGCATGGGTTTGGTTTTTCGTTTCGAGCAAGTAAAGGCTTTTACACCAGTACTTTAAGTTCAGCAACATCGGGAGAAATACCAGGGTAGAATTGCTTACGCACTTTATTTGAGCACAACTGGTTTGTTACGTGAATTACGAACTTTGTATTTGCTGTTCAATGAACTTAGCAATCACGAGGGCATGTTCTCCATAAAAGTTACCACCACGCACGAATTCAATGAATCTTTAGATCATTAGATTTCAAAGCATTATCAAAGTATCGAGTGATGCAACTCTGCAAATCCATCAAGTGGGCATCCCTAAGAAGATCATTGAATCGTCCTCCATGCCTCGTAGAATGTTCACCAAAATCTTTGTTGAAATCTCGTGATTTCATTTCGAAGATTTATTGTTTTGGAAGGAGGGAAAAATTTGTTGATGAATTTCGAAACAATATCATCCCATGTTAGAATCGATCGAGGGGGTTCTTTTTCATGCCAAATCCGGGCTGCAACCTCGAGAGAAAATGGGAAAAGCATAAGCTTTACCGACGTACTCGGGATGTTCAGGAACTTTATCGTAGAAGTGATCTTGTTGAAATAACGGAGTGACATGAAGGGTATTCTTGTCATGTCCGTAAGCAATTGTTTTGTTTTTGAACGCACGGGATCATCAATAACCGTGCTAGCTCAAAGTTTTCCGCGGTAATTTCTGGCACAACTATGCAACCCTCGTAACCCACGGTGGGTGCTTCAAGCAATTGAGACATAGTACGATTATCATCCATTGTAACAACGGGAATTAGTTCAACAAGATTGAATGGTTCAACAAAAGTCGGATTGACTTGTTATTGTTGACGGTTAGAATTACGAGATTGAGAATGAGTGCGCATGCATTGTTTTTATTTTTTTTATTTTTTTTTATTTTTTTTTTTGCTGTTTTAACAATGAATTTTAAATACGAACAATGAGATAAGACACTTAAACCTAATAATCAACTGCTTTCACGTAACTCTTTAAAGAAAGTAACTTTTAAAGGTGAGCTCGTACGTCGCAAGCGACACCAAGAGGTAAGTTTTTGATCTTTGGTTCGGGAACTTATTGATGGATAATACTTCAATTGAAAGTATTAATTGTTGGTGTTCTTTTACCAACTTGGTGAGAAAAAAAAATCTTTTTATGGATAATGTTTTTATGTTTTTGGTTTTTTTTTTAGATTTTTGGTTTTATTTTATAATTATACTAATAAAAGAAAATGAAAAATATTTTTGATTTTAATATGATTTTTTATACAAGAAAAAATAACTTCACAAGGAAGGGGTTTTTTTTTTTTCCCCCACCCCCCCCCCCCCCCCCTTAAACAACGAATTTTTCAAACGGCGTTCATCCAATCGTAGACAATCCCTCCCACAACGGCGCCAATAACTTGATCACTTAAAGTTCTGACTACACTCTTTAATAAGTAGTAAGATATATATAAAAAATATACTTATAAATATATAAAAAGAAGGGTAGGAATCAAAAGATCTCAGTTATAGTAATCCGGAAGTATGATTCCCGGGTCGTTATCCCCGATGAGGAAAGCAATTGAAAGTCGAGAGTCATTTTGAGAATCGATGTTTGAATGGAATAAGATTGATATTGTTTTTCTAAAAATAAAAGAAAAATAAAGCAAAAACTTAAAAATACTTAAGTAAAAACAAATTTTAGCTAAAAACGTAAAACGGAAACCCTAAAGTGTGACTAAAAACCCTAAATTTCCAAAAATAAACTTAAAAAGTGAATTTTATCCAACTTTAAAGACTCCTAATAACTAAAAAGTAAGATTAAAGAAAACTAGAATAAAAACGAAATTGATTTGAACTTAAAAACACGAAAAACGTAAACGGGAATAAATCCCGTTCTCTAAAAGGTGAAATTTTGCAATTCAAACCCTATGGAAGCAAAACTATTTTTCCTAGGAACTATATGATAAAAGAAAATTTTCTATAAAAGAATTATATTTGTTTTACTTTTTTATAATTTTTTATGAATTAAAAATGATTTTTTAAAAAATTAAATATAAAAAATACTAAACATTTTATAAAAATTATGAAAAATAGCTTGAACAATGAGGAATCTAAGAAAAATAAGCTTGAAAACACAGCTTATCAAATAAGCTGCGAAAACAGCTTATTATACTTAAAAGGCTAAAAGGTGTATAAATAATAGATTTTGCAAAGTTAGAATGAAAAAGTCCCCAGGGCGCGTTGGTTGAGTGTGTTGTGTGTGGTGTGTTATAAAGGTGAGGAGGGTAGAGGTCGTAGGTTCGAGCCTTGCTCACCCACTGATTCTCCTTCTTCCCTACTTCCCTTTTTTCTTTTTTTTTGAAAACGTTTTAACTCAGCTTATAAATTAGCTTGTAAAAGACCACACCTTCCACTCACTTCACAACCACACTGCCACCCACACACTCCACTCTACTCTCTCTCTAAGCGCGCGCACCACGACGCGACTCTCCAAGCCATACAACAATTTAAAGGCGCCTAAAGCGCGCCGCTGATTAAGTCGAAACACCACTCCCCCCACCACACACACACACACCTCACACAACATACGCTAAAATTTTATTCTCCGGTGGTTTCTCTAGCTAAACAACAGGCGGAGTCTGGCATCCACATCATCAATATCCTGACACACACTAAAACACCAAAGCCGATTATAATTAATTTTAATTAATTATAAAGAAATGTAATTGGCCAATGAGAATAAGACCCATTCCTCCACCGCTACATCGCACCAACTCACTACAACACCAACCCCCATCCCCAGCTCAATTATGCGGATATGACACAGACTACTCATACAAGAGCTAATTAGCGAAGCTTGAAAAAAACCTTATAATATCAAAGAATATAGAAAGATAATAAGCTCATATAAGTCGTTTATGGCAAATCAAATTTTCGAAAAGTAGAGTGTATACTAACACTAAATAAGTTAGTCTAAACCCAAATAAGCAATAACAATATGCAGAAGAAGCTACAAAATTAGCCAAATGTACCTTTGAACCAAAAACTGATAAGCCATAAAGTCCCTATAGGGACGTTTCTTGCTACTTCTAACATAAGCTAGCTACTAGGCTCCTTATGGCGTAGTGCTTTATAATCCTTGCAAAAAAGATAGCGCAAAAAGACTACAAAAGCTCCAAAAGAAAATGCATTCCTTGAAAACGTAATAAGCACTTAAAAGTGCTCATGAAAAGTGGCATTACCTCAAAACAGCATTCAATTTCGTAAAAAAATTTGTAAAAATTCAACAAAACACACTTTTGAGCTAAAAAATAAGCACGACTTATCGAGAGATCCTTAATGGATCTCAAACTACAAATCAAGATCAAATTATATAACCCAAAGAACTATAGCAACAATCCAAAAGCATTTGCGAAATGAAGATAAGCCACAACAAGCGTTTGGAAAAAGCAAAATCTCCAAAATTCTGCTTAATACTCTTAGGCACTATTTTACAGCAATCAATGAAGATCAAATGCACAATGCAGAGAAACTTAACCTACTTAGCATAAAACCTTTAACATGCATATCAAAACATACAAATAAGACTGCTAAACTAGACTTAAGCAAATAAGCTACATTAACAGCTTATAGCATCTCAGAATCAAAACTCATAAAGACATATCTTAACAAATGAGTTTGACTTTAAAAACTTTTTAAAACAGCCTAATTCCTTTTAAATGGGCTTATTAAACTTAGCTTATGACACTCAAAGAGATTTAACTCCCCATTGGTTTGAACCCGTTTTGACCCGTTTGGTCCACCACACACCCCCATTTAAAACAGTTTTCGATGATTTAACTTGAATAAAAGCTTTATAGCTAATTCAAAAGACCAGAATAGTAAAAAACAGCTTATTACAAACTAAAATATACATTGTTATCAATAACAAATAAGCACAAATCAATCTATGAACTAAATACTAAGCTAAAAAATTTGAGATTTTTAAAGACAGATTTTTAAAATAATCGTATATGGACACATGCGACACATTTAAACAACTAGAATATAAAACTAAACACGAGCAGATAGAACAAGGCAGACATAGTAGTCAGATATACTTAAGCGACTAAAAGCATGTAATAAGTAAACAATAAGCTAAGATAAGCACAAATTAGACTAGATTGCAAAGTAAAAACTTATCAAAAGTAAACTGTAAAAAACTTACAAGAAGCCGTAGCTTTACACAACTTATAAGCTCGTGGGAAGCATGAAACTCTAAACCATAAGCTCTCAATCTCTTCCAAAGGATAAGTCTAGTAAAGTCCGATAACGCTTCCATTTGCTATCTTCATTCATCCACAAAACTCTAAACCCGTATCAGACGTCATCTATATCTAGAGAACTTGATAATATAACATTATTATATAGTCTATGATTAAGTGAAATTAATGAGCTCCAAACTAGACTTAAAGACTTATTGAGCTTATCAAAGACTTATAACAGCTTATGTAGAAACAGTAACAAATTATTAAACTCTGTTTTGTCTACATAAATAGTACGTTGGTATCTTGAAGAACAAAGAAAGATTTATAGTAACAGGAAAAACTGATTTTCAATTAAATGAAAAAAGATGATTACAATACTGGAAAAGAAATTAACATTTAGGAAACAATAATCTAAAACCATTTGAAAATGAAAATTCACATAAGACTAAAAAAATTAATACAGCTTAAAAAAAAACTAACTCCCAAGCTTTATGTTGGAAAGGCCTTCTATTATCACTTGAGAAGAATGATCTAGAGCTCACTTTACACATGCTCCATCTTGAGTTGATCTGACATCCTTGAATCTTTGTCAACTCATTGGAATCCATCGTAATAAAACACCCCGTCTGGAATCTCCTATGAAATTTGTCATCGAAAGCGAGAACCCTGAATACCTTCACCAACTTGAGTGGCTTTTTACGTGTGTCAACCCCTTTGATTGCTCTTTTGCACTAGATTGTAGTGCAAAATCCAATCATGGGTGTTACTTTAATTGCCCGCGTGCCTGCCCTTGTGTTCTTTGGACCAATAGAGCTCATCAATGACGTATAACCTGCAACATCGTACCTTGTCAGCGTGTAGATGAATTGTGTGAGCCACTGATCCTCAATTGGGTTACAGCCCTGATTACATGAATGAAGGGTAAAAATTGAAGAAGACGATGAACATAAAATGGGATTCGCCGCGCCCTTTTTAACTGTTATAATCTTTGTTTGACCAGGGCGTTCATCTGAACAACCTCTGCGGGTTTGGATTTATAAAAAAGAAATCTGGGTCCTGGGTGCATTTGGGCTTGGTTAAAATGGTGATAAATGGGTTTTGGAGATAAACGACCAGTTAATCCCTATTTTATTAAAAAGGAGCTAACTGTTAGGTTAATATGGGAGTTAATGGTGAAATTTGAGGTTTATAACCATTAAGGCAAAGTTGTGATTATATTCAAGAGCGATTTTTGTTTTTATTTAATAGGTCTTGACCAAAGTTGACCAAGGTGACTATACGTTGCCCATTGATACAATCATTCCTGAACTCTTTTCGCACTCTTTTCGTTCATGTGATTGTCCGTTTTATATGTCCGGGTTTGGAACCTGTGTTTTCTTGTGCGCCTATTTGCAATATCCATGCCTACACAGTTCAACGTCAACAACAACCAAAACTACACAAATACAACATATTATTAATTTCTGCTCATTTAAATTTCACAAGTTAGAATTTTATCATTTAAGGAGCCATTTAATATAAAATTTAGGAAACAGGGTTAGAGTTTCTCTCACTACAAAATTCCCCCATAACTTAAATGATTGCTGTGACCTCACCAATATTTCCTAAGTCTCTAAAACCAAAAACCTCTAAAACCTCCCCAAAACTAAAATCTTAGAAAAGTAGCAAAGACTATGAGTAGTGAAAGCGTTAAGCAAGTCACAAGATTTAAAACACCTCATTTTCTCATTTTCAAAACTTTTTCCTTTTTTTTAAATAAACCTAGAATTTTCTAACTTTTGTTATTTTCATAACTGTTAGGGATCATAGAACAAGATGCATTTTGATCCGAGAATGCCCCAAATAGGATAAATTCATCGTTCCCTGTAAAAATTGACCTTTTCAATTAATTCCCAACACAAGCTTAAAAAACCAAAATCATAGAGTTAAATATCAGTAAAGCATCTAAGAAACTACTCATATTGGTAAATGTGAACTTTTTCCACTCTCCACAATTATTATATCTCTAGGTGAATGTGCTATTTTATGAATTTTAAAACATTGGATCAACGTTTTGCGCAAAATTCTATGCTTTCAAGTCCAATTCCGCGAGAATTAATGATTGTGAAGGCGAGAAATTCTAACTATACTATCTACCACACCTCTTATCTCATCGACTCGGACACATTTCCAACCTTAGGCGGCTAAGTGACCACGGCTTTTGAACCAACCACAGAGACTAGATCGGACTCAGACCTTAATTCAAAAACTCTCTTGGTATTCCATCTCCCCAGAATATACATACTTTTAAAATAGAATAGACAAAGATCAAAACTGCATATTTGAATGAATAAAAAGAAATCTACTTTAATTAAATTCAAACTGTAATATTAAACATTTCTGCAAATTAGAACCCTCGACCTTATAGAAGGCTGCTTACATCTAGGTTTGTGAGCCGCAAAGATGCCGCAAACCTTTTTTTTAGTCTCGATATTTATTATTCTTAACTATGCTTTCCCCTCTTCTAGAAGACTACCACGAATCGTTAGGAGTGAGCCGGCAAGAGTAGTACCAACTTGTTATCAACCCACAACACCCACTTTTTGTCTAATAATTACTTAATTTATGGTTTCTATCATTTTAATCATCAAGTTTTTGTTTATATCTACGTATAGTAGAACACTTCTGCTTTTGAAAATGTCAAGTATGAAGAGTCGTGAAACTAAGACTATGTATTTTTTGCGTTATCTAGGGGCAGAGGCGGCAGGGGGGGGATTGTTGATTTAAGTTTAATCTCCAAAAACAGCACGTATTATTAATCCGGTTAAGAGCTTATGGGAGAAAAGGCCACAAATTACATACATGAGCTCTTAAGATTTCTAAATAATCCTTGTTTAGCATCCTACTCATACTTAACACTATCATTTTTTGTTCTTCGTGAATATCTGCGAACGCTTAGCCTAAAAGTTAAGGAACAAGCTAGAGCTCAACACGCTCGATCAGGTCAAAATTTACTCTTATTCTACCCAGCAGGAAAGTCAAAAATTGTGACAAAACACTTATTTTATTTTTTGAAAATTTTTAAATTTTTGTGGAAAAACGGGGTACGTGAGAACAACGGCTGCAGGCATAATCAAATCAATAGATCTCCCCCATACTAGAGTTAAACATTGTCCTCAATGTTTTAAGAAGGGTCTCTACGTAAATCCTAAGCCGTTTATTAAGTATGCTTAAAGATAAACGTTAGTCGATAAGATTAGGATATCGGATTTCCCCAAACTAATGGCAAGCAAAGGCTAGGAAGCTCGAGTGGACCGGGACAAAACACCAAACACGAGAGTCTTCAAAAAATTTTGGGTAAATCTTACAAAAAATCACAAGCACAAACAACAAGAAATGGAAGAGTACAACCCTCCTCACATCACAATAAAAATAAGAAAGAAAATAATAGAAGGATAAGCATGGGGTACCTCCCACGAAGCGCTTGTTTAACCCAATCCCCGAATTCATTTGTCCTTAGGGAAGGTTTGGAGATCCGAGACAACCAATTTTGGTACGTCCCCTCCAAAGTCAGCTTAATTTCGATGACCGTATCACGCTTGAAAATTACATGCCAATGTGCTTGAGAATAACTCAACGGTGCCATATGAAAGACTTGGGAATATGTGACGTCCGACCAACAGAGATTAATTTTCTTGAAACATCTTCAATCGAGAGTTCAAAGAGGAGGACTTATCACCGACTTGAAAACACCGCATTTTGATCTTTGAGTCATGGATCCTCTTTGTTTCCTCTTTATAGATTAAAGATTTCTCATAGGCATGATCACGATGTCATTTAATTCAATGAGTTAACTTACGATGATCGCCCCCTCGGATTCTCAGGGTCAAAGTTTAATGCTTTAAAGCCTATTAGGCTTTGTGCTCGAGCTCGTCGGTAGATGACAGGCCTTTTGTATACAAGCATGTATGGTGTGCACTCGGTATGGGTATTTTTGTAAAGCTGTACGGAAGGCCCAGAGTGCAGTCAATCTAGTTTGTCGAGCCAAGAGGCACGGTTTTCCGCCTACGTCCTTTCAAGATTACGTTTCAAAGCCACGATATGGTATACCTCAACTCTGCCACACTGTTTGTGGTGATTACGCGGTGGAGAGAAGGTAAGTAACTCCATATTTAAGCATGACCTTTGCAAACTGATCATTGCAAAAATGGGTTCCATGATCGCTTATGATAGCTCTAGGGGCACCGAATCGGGCGAAGAGAGATTTAAGAAATTTACAAACAACTCGGGCGTCGTTTATGGGGAGCGCTTTTGCTTCAACCCATTTTGACATGTAGTCGACCGCCACGAGTATATATTTGTTCCCTCGTGAATACGGGAATGGTCCCATGAAATCTATGCCCCACACGTCAAAGATTTCGCAAACTTGGATGGAATTTTTAGGCATTTCATCACTGGTGAAATTTTTCCTTGACGCTGACAAGTATTACATCGGGTGACCAAGTCATGGGCATCTTTGTAAATCATGGGCCAATAAAATCCTGAGTCAAAAACCTTTTTGGCGGTGTAGTTGGCACCGTAATGTCCCCCGGTGGGTCCACTATGGCAAGCTGTAAGTATGTCAATAGCTTCTTAGCCAGCAACACACCGCCGAATCATTTGATCCGCACATATTTTAAACAAATAGGGGTCGTCCCAAAAGTAATGTTTAACATCCTTAAAAAACTTGCTCTTTTGTTGAGACGACACCCCTTTAACAATGAAATTCTCCGCGTGGTACTTTGCATAATCGGCAAACAACGGGGTACTTGAGTCACTATGAGAAATTACCATATTAAGTGTCTCGAGAGGAAATTTATATTCACCTCTTTTGGGTCGAGAACATTTTCATACAAATTTTCTAATCGGGAAAGATGATTCGACTAAGGTCGCGGAGGTTCATCAGGCATCTTTTTGTGTCAATTACTTTGAAATCGAACTCTTGAAGGAGGAGAACCCAATCGTAGCAAACTTGCCTTAGTATCTTGATTTACAAAGAGATATTTTAGGCGAGAGTGATCCTATACACTAAACGCTTTTTTTCAAGATGAGGTAAAGAAACGGAAATTTTTTTAAGGCATACACCACGGCTAACCCATTTTCTTCTCCTCTCCTTGTGGTGTAATGCGATTTTCGCCTCATTCATTATTTACTAGCATAGGGATAGGCCTAAAGTGTTTTTCATGACGTTGCCCCAAGACTGCACCTATGGCAAAGTCGCTTGCATCGCACATAAGCTCAAAGGGTAGGTCCCAGTCTAGAGCAATCAAGATTGGAGCTTCAGTAAGTTTTTTCTTTAATGTTTGAAAAGCTTGAATACAATCATCAAAGAAAATGAACGGAGTATTCTTCTCAAGGAGATGGGTCAATTCGGGTCGGGATATTTAGAAAAATCTTAATGAACCCATCGTATAAACCGGCATGACCGAGAAACACTAAACATAAAACTCCTTACGGTGGGGGATGAGTAAACTTAGCAATCACATCGACTTTGCTTTAATCAACCCAATCCCTTTTTGGAAATCTTATGGCTAAGGACAATGCCTTCCTTTACCATAAAATGACTTTTTTCCTAATTTAAACAAAGATTTGTGTCTTCACACCTTTGAAGCATCTTGTCTACACGAGAGAGGCAATTTTCGAATGAATTCCCAAAGACCAAAAAGTCATCCATAAAGACTTCCATCATTTTTTTATCATATCATGAAAGATAGCCATCATACACCTTTGGAACGTGCCCGGTGCATTGCATAAGCCAAAAGGCATGCCGAATTAGGCGAACGTTCCATAAGTGACATGTGAATGTTTTCTTTTTCTTGATCATGAGGTTTTCGATGGGAATATTTGAAAAGTAACCCGAGAAACCATTCAGAATAACAATCGTACATCTGCGATTAGATCCCGCTAATCTCTCTCTCAAGCATTTGATCCATAAATGGTAGTGGAAAGTGGTATTTACGAGTGGCTTCATTTAACTTTCGGTAGTCAATGCATACATGCCATCCCGTAACCAATCGAGTCGGAATTAATTCATTTTCATCATTTTCAACAACGGTAAAACCACCCTTTTTTGGTACGCAATGTACGGGGCTTACCCAAGGACTATCCGAGATCGGGTAAATTAATCCAGCATCAAGAAGTTTTTCAACCTCCTTTTTGATGACATCGTGGATTTTTGGATTCACTCGTCTTTGGTGTTGAATCACTGGTTTGTAGTCCTCTTCTATAAGATTCTTGTGAGTACAAAATTCCGGGTTAATACCCTTGATGTCAGAGAGTTTCCAAGTGATGGCTCGCTTGTGTGACTTCAAAACCTTTATGAGAGCGGCTTTTTCCTCGACACTCAAGTCTTTAGCAATTATGACTGGTAACTTGTTGTCACCTTCCAAAAATGCGTATTCAAGATGAGGAGGTAAGTCCTTGAGTTTGACTTTGGGAGGTTCATCAATTAAAGATTTAACAATTTTAGCTTCACAAACTTTCAGTTCTTTTCGAATTTCAGGAAAATAATTTCTTTGATTGGGAGGGGGTGATGGATCGTCATTGAGAAATGATTCAAGAAGTAGAATATCCCCCTTCGGGTCATAGTAAGAGTCATCAACTTCCGGTGAAGTTGGATCATCTTCAAGAGCGAGGAAAGCATCGACTTCCTCAAGAAGAAAATCACTATCCCCGAAAGGAGTGAGAGTCGGAGAAGAGGTAGAAACGATCGGGTCATAATACGGAGTGGGATTTCCACTGGAGATCACATCGGAGAAACCGAGAACTTCTTGAGAATACTCCTCATAAGCCATTTCAATGACGTCGATTCGGTTCGCCGTCATATCATCGTAATTAGAAGAATATCTCAAAGTTTGGTCAAGATTGAATGTTATGGCTTCTTTCCCAACACGAAGAGTTAATTCTCCTTTGTACACATCAATCAAAGCACGTCCGGTCTTTAAGAAGGATCTCCCGAGAATTAGGGGACGCTCCCGAATCCGGCCAACAAAGTCTAAAACGACCTAACAAAGTCGGCCAGGAATTTAAACTTCCCTACTTTTAGGTAGACATCTTCGGCAATACCGATCGGTTTGGTAATCGAACGGTCTGCAAGTTCAAGAGTCCTACAAGTAGGAGTGAGCTCAGGAAGAGAAACCTTTGTCACACGATCAGGCATGAGATTTATGCTAGCGACAAGATCGGCTAAGGCTAAGCACTCATCCATTCTGGGAAAATCACATGGTATTAGAAACTTGTCGGGGTCTCCAAGTTTTTCGGATAACTTGTTGAGGATAACCGCCGAACAATGCTCATTCAAAAGAGTTCTAGCCATTTCACTTAACTTTTCTTTGTTTCCAATTAAGGCTTTAAGAGTCGAGGCAAATTTTGGCATAAGAATCAAAGAATCCCGCTAAACTAATGTTCGAACTCATATCTTGGAAAATTTTGTAGAATTTCTCAACTTGGTCGTTAGCTTTTTCACGGCACTTTTCATCATTACGTCTCGAAGGATATGGAATTGACGATTTTGGGTTAGGCATCGGAGCACTAACGGGATCAACAACGGGCTCAGAATTTTGTACTTGAGATTGAACTTGGACCACCGGAGGTTAGACGTCTTTGGTACTCCCGTTATTAGTAGGAAGAACCGTGTCCTTTGTCACCTCGAATTCGCGTTCCATTACTTTAGGAGGAGAAGAATAGTAGTAGGAATCATGGGTCCTTGAAAGCAACACCAACTTCGGGTGGTAAATACCTTTCAAATCTACCTTCGGGTTAGTAATGGTATTACTAGGGAATGTCCATGAACCTGAAGTAGAAGCGTTATTGGAATTCACAAACTTGGAAAGCATGTCCATTAAATTAGTCATTTGATTTTGCAAATTTTGGTTTTGTTCTTGCATGTTCCTCATCACTGCATCATTAGCTTTGACGTAGCTTTCAAAATCGTTCTTTGTCACTCCTGTGTTTTGGATCCCAGGAGCTGGTAAGGTGGAGCTTGGTGAACTAGAAAGCAAATAAGCTCAAATAAGCTTATGGCAAAACCAAATAAGCTAAAATGGGTTTATACTAACCGAAAAAGCTATCGAAACCCCCTCCCCCCCCCCCCCCCCCCACCCCCCCCCCACCCCCCCCCCCCCCCCCCTCACCACCCCCCCCCACCCCCCCCCCACCCCCCCCTCCCCCCCCCCCCCCCCCCCCCCCCCCCCCCACACCCACATCCGCCCCCTCCCCCCCCCACCCCCTCCCCCCCCCCCCCCCCCCCCCCCCCCCCCCCTAAATAAGCAATAACAATAAGCAGATAAGCTAAAATAAGCCAAATGTACCTTTTGACCAAAACTGATAAGCCAAAAGGCCTATAGGGACTTTTCTAGCTTAAAAATAAGCTAGCTAAGGGCTCCTTATGGCTTAGTGGCTTATACCTCTGAAAAGAGTAGCCAAAAAGCTACAATAAGCTCCAAAGAAAAAGTATTTTGAAACTTAAATAAGCACTTAAAAGGCTTCACGAAAAGGGCATCTCACACATATTCAATGCTTAGAAAAAATTGTAAAAATTAACAAAACAGCACTTTTGAGCTTAAAAATAAGCACTCTAACAGATCCTTATGGATCTCAAACCTACAAACAGATCAAAATTAGACCCCAAAGAACATATAGCAACAATCCAAAAGCATTTTGAAATGAAGGATAAGCCACAACAAGCTTTTGAAAAAGTAAAATCTCAAAATTTCTTAAACTCTTAGCACTTTTGACAGCAATCAATGAAATCAAATGCACAATGCAAGACACTTAACCTACTTGCATAAAACACTTTAACATGCATATCAAACATAAAAATAAGCTGCTAAACTAGACTTAAGTAAATAAGCTACATTAACAGCTTATAGCATCTCAGAATCAAAAGGTAAAATAATGCAATCTACACTAAAAATGAGAAAGGCACACAAATTTAAACTAAAAATGTAAACGGGAATCTAAAATGTAACCTAAAAACCCTAAAATTTCAAAAATTAACCTAAAATGATTTTTTCACTTTTAATAGACTCTAATTAACTAAAAAGTAAGATTAAAGAAAACTAGATTGAAAACGGAGTTGATTTGAGCTTTAAAAACACGAAAAACATGAAAAACGTGAACAGGAATTAATCCCGTTCTTTAAAAAATGAAATTTTGCAAATTAAACCCTACGGAAGCAAAACTTTTTTTCCTAGGAACTATAGGATAAAATAATTTTTTTTTAAAAAGAATTATATTTTTTTGACTTTTTTATAATTTTTTATGAATTAAAAACGATTTTAAAGAAAATTAAATATAAAAAATACTAAATGTTTTATAAAAATTCTGAAAAATAGATTGAACAATGAGGAATCTAAGAAAATTAAGCTCGAGAAAACAGCTTATTGAATAAGCTGTGAAATAAGCTTAAACAACTTATTTTACTAAAGGGGTAAAATGTGTATAAGAATTAACTAAATGGAGATCCTAACGGATGAGCTAATGTAGCACAATGGTTAAGGGTGTGGGGGTTAAAACACTTGGTGAGGGTGGTAGAGGTCCCGGGTTCGAGCCTTGCTCACCCGGGGCTTCCCACTATCCCAAGTGTTTTTGTTTTGGCCATTTTTTTATAAATTTTTAGAAAACTTAAAAATAAGCACTTTTTACAAAGACATTTTTTTATTAAGCACTAATAAGCTCTAAAATAAGCTAAACAAGGCAGAATAAGCTTAAAAACTACTAAGTCCTAAAAATTAACTGTTTTCATTTTTTAATGAGAATAAGTAAACAAAATTGACAAATAAGCTAAAACAGACAATAAGCCACGCCTAAAAAGCACACAAGAACAAAAATAAGCACAAATTATAAGTTAGATAAACAAAAAAGCTAAAAAGGCTTAAATTCACTTAAAACTTACACTAGAAAGCAAATAAGCTCAAATAAGCTTATGGCAAAACCAAATAAGCTAAAATGGGATTATAATAACCTAATAAGATAATCTAAGCAAGAATTAAGCAAAATCAATAAGCAATAAGCTAAAAGAAAGAAATAAGCACTTATGGTGCAAACTTGTGCCTCTTTAGCAAAGGATTTAGTGCAAAAATTCCTTTTCTTGTGTGTTTCCTTGCATCCACGTGTGTCCTCCTTGAGGTGTCTTGGCCAATGAGAGGCCTTGGTGACGTTTTACTCTGCCAACTTATAACTTGGTACTCGAATCTTAGAGTCACGCTGTCAATTGCATTTTACCCCATGATTTTGAGGTGGGTAATTGTTGAGACGACGATGAATAGTAAAAACAGGTTTTCCCGCCTTTCCTTTTTTTATAACTTAGTTTGACCCGGGAGTGTGTGTAGGTTTGACTTGGGCTCGGGTATAAAAGATTGGGCCACAGGTGAGGTTTGGGCTTGGTTATAAGGTTTTAAGGGTTTATAGGAGATAACGACCGTTATCTCTTTTATAAAAAAGAGATAACGGTGTTAGGGTTTAGGGACTTATGGTGAAATTTGGTTTAACATTTAGGGCATTTTGGGGATTTTGTCTATTTGTAGGTTGACCAATGTGACCAAGGATTGACTATGTTGACCATTGATAGCAATCTTCTAGCTCTTTTGCACTCTTTTCGTTCCCGTGTCAGTGTTTGTCCGGTTTTGACCGTTTTCTTGTGATCTTTGCAATATCTGTGCCTACACATTCATAAACAACAAAATACACAAATACAAGCATATTTTTGCTCATTTTAATCATTTAAGGGCCATTTTGGATATAATAATGATATGTGATTTCTCACATATCAGGTATGCAAACCATACCTGGATAGATTCGTAATCGTTTTCATCGATGATATTTTGATCTACTCCAAGAGCAAAAAAGAACATGAAGGGCACCTTAAGTTAATTTTGAAGTTACTTAAGGAGGAGGAGTTGTACGCCAAGTTTTTTAAGCGCGATTTTTAGCTTTCAAAGGTATAATTTCTTGGTTACGTGATTGATAGTGAATGCATTCACGTTGATCCAGCTAAGATTGAGTCAATCAAGGATTGGGCGTCACCCAAGACACCAACCGTGATTAGTCAATTTTTAGGTTTGGCCGGTTACTACCGATGATTTATCGAAGATCGCTAGGACGATGATGAAATTGACTCAGAAAAGCATGAAGTTTGATTGGGGAGAAAAGGCAGAAGCTGCGTTTTAGCTGTTGAAACAGAAATTGTGTAGTGCACTAATTTTGGCTTTACCCGAAGGAAGTGAGAACTTTGTGGTTTACTGCAATGCTTCGCATAAAGGATTGGGCGCGATTTTGATGCAAAATGAGAAAGTCATAGCTTACGCATCCCGCCAACTCAAGGTCCATGAGAAGAACTATACCACACATGACCTAGAACTTGGTGCAGTAGTGTTTGCCTTAAAGATGTTGAGACACTATCTGTAAGACACGAAATGTGTCATGTTTACTGATCATAAGAGTTTGCAACATATTCTTGATCAAAAAGAGTTGAACATGAGACAATGACGGTGGTTAGAGTTGTTGAGTGACTACGACTATAAGATTTGATATCACCCAGGAAAGGCGAAGGTAGTGGCTGACGCGCTGAGTCGAAAGGAAAGAATTAAGCCACTGTGAGTTTGGGCCTTAGTCATGACTATTGGTTTGAATCTTCCTAAACAGATTCTGAGTGCTTAATCGGAGGCTAGAAAAGAAGAGAACTTCTTAACTGAAGACCTGCATGGTATGATTAATAAGCTTGAACCTCGTGCTAACGGAACATTGTGTTTGAACAACCAAAGTTGGATTTCTTGTTTTGGTGACTTGAGGGCTTTGATTATGCATGAGTCTCATAAGTCAAAGTATTCCATCCATCCTGGATCGGATAAGATGTACCAAGACCTGAAGAAGTTATATTGGTGGCCCAACATGAAAGCATAAATTGCCACCTACGTCAGCAAGTGTTTAATGTGTGCCAAGGTTAAGGCGGAATATCAGAAGCCGTCTGGTTTGTTGGTTCAATAAGAAATTCTGCAATGGAAATGGGAGAATACAACAATGGACTTCGTGATGAAATTACCGAAGATGGCAACGGGTCAAGACACAATTTGGGTGATCGTTGATCGCCTGACCAAGTCTGCTCATTTCTTACCCATGAGAGAAGACGACCCATTAGAGAAGTTGACGAGAAAGTACTTAAAGGAAGTAGTCTCAAGGTATAGAGTGTCAGTTTCGATCATCTCTGACCGTAATGGGAAATTTACTTCACATTTCTGGCGGTCTCTTCATAAAGCGTTAGGTACTCGATTGGATATGATTATAGCTTACCACCCGCAAACTGATGGCCAAAGTGAGAGGACCATTCAAACATTAGAAGACATGTTACGTGCCTGTGTGCTCGACTTTGGAAAAAGTTGGGATAGACATTTACCATTGGTGGAATTCTCGTATAACAACAGTTACCATACCAGCATTAAGGTTGCACCATTTAAGGCGTTGTATGGGCGCAAGTGTCGATCACCTATTTGCTGGGCTGAAGTTGGAGATAATCAGCTCACTGTCCTAGAAATCATTCACGAGACAACTAAGAAGATTATTCAGATCAGGAGTCGTATTCAAGCTGCTCGTGATCGTCAAAAGAGCTATTTCGACGTAAGACGAAAACCCATTGAGTATCAAGTGGGAGATAAGGTTAAGTTGAAAGTATCGCCATGGAAAAGAGTGATACATTTTGGCAAAAGGGGAAAGCTTAACCCTCGTTATATTGGACCTTTTAAGATCATTGCCAAAGTTAGGACCGTTGCCTATCGACTTGAACTCCCAGAGCAGTTGAGCTGAGTTCACAGTACTTTTCACGTCTCTAACTTGAAGAAATGCCTATCCGACGAAACTCTTGCTATACCGTTGGATGAAATCCAAATTGATGACAAGCTCTAATTCGTTGAAGAACCTGTCGAAATCATGGACCGTGAGGTCAAGCGTTTGAAGCAAAGTCGCATTCCGATTGTTAAGGTACGTTGGAACTCAAGAAGAGGTCCTGAGTTTACGTGGGAACGTGAAGACCAAATGCGGAAAAAGTACCCGCACCTTTTTGCTAATCATGAATCTACGTCGAATGCTACGTCTTAAGCTTTGAGGACAAAGCTCTTTTAACGGGGAAAGGATGTGACACCTCGTAAATTTCCGATTAATATTTTAGCAGTTTGCGTTTGGTAATTTGAATTTTTAATGTTTCGTTTAATTTTTATGTTCAACTAGGAAGTTACCCCGTCGCTATCTGAAAATCATTACCGGAAGTAATTCATATTGTTATTCATCGTAGTCTTTCGTCAGTAGAAGCGTTTTACGTTTTTAGTTGATATTTAAAATTTTAGAAAATTTCGTGAAGTCGTTATTCATTTTCATTATTTGCGTGTCCCGGATATATTTAGTAGCTTATACTTGTGCATGGAATCCTTGAAATTTAATTAACTCAAGCACTATATCCCTAGAATATTGGAGACCAATTTGGTCCCCCCCTGGCTCATGCATGTGTTCGAACACCACACACACATTGGATACCCTATTGAATTTTGAATAATCATGAGACATATCCCCCTCAAACTAGCAAAGGACTAGTCCTCCCTTTCACTCTTATTCATGGATCGTTTTGGTCCCCTCTCCTAGCCTTGTACTCGGCCGAACACACCCACACATCAAGACTAGGTGCATTCCACCCTTAGACAACTTATTAACACACAACCTAATCATTTATCAATCATCACTCTCTCACTAAAACACATATACATTCTCTTTGTTTCTCACACTAGAAAAACATTCCATTTTCCCTTTTGTTCTCCTTGTTGCCGCGGACTACACACAACACCAACACTAATTCTTGTTGATTCAAGGCTTGTATTCATTTGGTTATCATCTACAACACATCTATCTTGTCATTCGTCCTTGGTTCTTCACAATTTCTCCATTCTTCCTATTTTAAAGTATCATGTCATCTCTTGTTTTTCATAAACGAGTTGTACTTTTACATGCTCATGATCATTCCGAACACGGTGTACAAACAGATCGTTGTGAAAGTCGTTATAAATTTTTCTATAAAACTACAAGTCTCAAGTTTTAAATCTTTTCAAATACAAATGGAAGAACATAAAAAATAGTTGTACTTTTGTGTCTAAAAGTTTGTTGTGATCACTTATATATATATATATATAAATATTGTTGTTATTACGGTTATATCATTTATTTGAGGTTATCGTATATAGTGATCCTAAGTGTTGTTGATGAAGGAATTAAGTTAGATATTGGTTTTGTTGAAAGCGTGAATTGAAAGTCGATGGGTTTTGGTTTAGAATGGATTTGTTGTGATATTTGCGGTGTTGTCAAAAATCGAAAGGATTGACCTTTTTGGAGTCCATATGGTTCGAACCATATGTGGCTCACACTTAGTGTTTTAAAACTTATTCGTCACATTTGTAAGCCTAATAAAATGTTGTAACGTGATTAAGTTAGTTGTCAGATGTTTTTACGGGTCAATGAAAGGTGTACTTTTTATAAAACATATATTTTACGAGTCGAGTCAAATAAAAGGGAAAGTTATTAAGAAAGGTCATGTCGAAATTTCATAAATATTGAAAATGTGTCGAAAAATATATTTTATTATCAAACTAATACTAAAATGGAGAAAAACGTTAGGTGTCGGGTCTAGGTCAACATTTCCGGTTATTAAGTCAACTTTGGTGTGTCAGGCCACTTAAAGACGAAATACACTAAAAGACAAAATACACTAAAAGACAAAATTCACTAAAGGACGAAATACACTAAAGACAAAATTTACTAAAAGACGAAATACACTAAAAGACGAAGTACACTAAAAGACAAAATATTTTTGAGAGTTGTTAAAGTGTCGAGACTTGTCAAAAACTTATAATTTCGAAAAGTATGTTTTGAAATAATACGCCTTGTCTATTCATGTTCGGATGACCAGTCTTTGCGCAAAGAGTTATTTCGTTGTACATCATTCTTAAACAACAACTATATGCCAGGTTGTCGCTAGGACCGTGTGATTCGTCTTTACTTGATTGATTTCTTTTGATCCACTGCTTGCTTAAGGTGAGTTCATAGCCTCATTTTTACTCGTTTTGAATAAATGTTTTATAACTTTGGGGTAAGAAACAATGCTTGATTTTATAAATAGACACAAGCACTATACGTGAGATTTCCCCAATTTACGTGTTGCCTAAGTAGCGTTAGACCACTATTGCCTGAATTATCATGAACCGTTAATTACCTTTAACCGACTGGCTGGTTAAGTAAGCGCGAGTGACTAAATAGATCTATTGGGACTAATAATCCTCATCCGGGGTTGGTAATTCTTACTGGTTGGGTACGACTGATTATACAGGCCAACAGATGTATATCACCTTGAAACTAGTTTAGGTGTCTTGGTCAGACACCTACCAGGGCAACTTTATTTGGCAATGTACATGTTACCTCCCCATTAGCTTTGGTGTCATGAGCTTAGGTTAACGTAAATGCCTCTTTATGTGAAGTTTGTTGGGAATTATATTTAAGTTGATAAGACAAAACATATGAAAGATGAAGGACTTAAAAGACAAAGGAGGAATTCTTCAAAAGATAGAAGATTACAAAAGATTTCCTAGAAGATAATTATAAAAGTTAGGAAGATTTGTTTATTTCCTAATACTTATCCATTGTAAACCTAATATCTCTATTATATAAAGAGATATAGGTCGTATAGTTTTCTGTGTGTCAAGATGTGAGCATCAAAAAAGTGTGTGTGTGTTCTAGGTATCAAGTTCTCTAAGGAGACGCCTAGTTGTTTGTGTTTTAGCCCCAAGGATCTTATGATTCATGTTAGATTAGGTAACCGTTCTACAGTTGATCGTGTAGAATTAGGGCTTGTAGTAGTCATTGTATCATGAAAGATAATGATGAAAACCTTGTTATGATATCCATGTTATTATGCTATTTCCGCTATGCATAATCTTTATGTTCATTATTATCATTATCCTAGATTAGTTCTAATCAAACTAGAGCTATAAATGATCCTAAGAACTATCACGAGTTTTAGTTCTATCAAAGTTGTATCTCCTATAACTGTTACATACTTTTTGAACCTTATGGTCCACAATGATAATATTTGTATGAAACATATGAATTCACCAATGTTATGTTGACGTTTAAGCATGTTTTTCTCAGGTACTTAGCTTGGACGTCATTGCTTGAATTATGTGAAGTCTATTGCTTGGACCGTTCTTCGAGAATTTATCTATGTTTTTAAATACCGTTGTTGAAACTCTTTTAAGCTTCTGCATTTTAACTCTTGAATCATTTGATTTGATCAATGTAAAACTGATTAATACTTTAATTTAATGCAACGATGTTTATTTTTAAAACGTACCCTTAGAGGTCGTTCTTTATTCTTTGTACTTGAGATGATCATGAATGTCACGCCTCATATGCTTATTCTGACGAGACCCTATTTGGGGGTGTGACATGAACAGGGTTGACTATCAAGGTGTGGTTGATAAAGTAAGCGCCTTCTATACGAAGAATCTAGCTCAACCATGACAAACAATGTTCAAGGTGTTCAACCGTTGCTTAACAACAAGAACATCTGGACACGATCAGACAAAGATCAACATTTTTTAATTGTTTCATGTTGTGATCAACCAAACAAATGTTGATTATGCTGCTCTTCTATGGTGGGATTTCATGAACAATGTGTTTCAGAAAAAGGAATCCATCCATTATCCTCGCTTGCTGATTTGATGAAGAAATTCCCACACATTCCTCAAAGGATTGATGAGGATTATCATTCCATCAAGGATGATATTCCATTGGTTAGTGTGTATACTATTGGGAATGTGCTTGTACGAGGGATGCTAATTTCAGATGCATTCTTGACTGAGGAAATCCATGCTACTGATGATTTCAAGGAGTATGAGACGGTGTTTGTTGGAGTAGATGTTCCAATGAATCAACCGCAACCGGTTGTTTCTACCTAAGGAACGCATAGATACCATTTCTACTGCTAGTCGTCAGGGGAAGAAGAGGAAGCAAATTGTTAGAGAATCAAGCTCACCAAGGAAATCACACAAAATAACCATCAGAAAGAAGAAACAAAGTACAACTCTACTTCCACCTCTAGGTGATGATCGAGAGAGGGATAAAGTGGCTGAAGCAACCATTCTAAGTCTCACATTACATAAAACTGATTTAGCTGTTGAAGCTCAAGAAAATATTGCTAAAGTACAAGAGAAACTGGATGAGGAGGAGATTGAAAATATGGTTCAAGGTGAAGAAAATGAAGAATCGTATGTTAGTGTGTTTGCTGATTCTATGATTAATGATGATGTTGATGATTTTGGTACTAATATAGAGCCCGGGAGTCGTAAGGAACATCCGGAAAATGTCACTAATGATGATGAAGAGATTGAAAAAGAGAAGTAAGATAAAGAGATTGAGAAGGAAAAGAATATTGAGATGTTGAAAAAACAAATGAGGTTGTTAAGGAAAAATATATTGATGTTGCAACGGGTAGTATGGAGTTTAGGAAAGAGAAGATGCAGACACCAATTCTCTCACCAACTAGATCCCCTAGGAAAGTTTCATCTTTCGATAAAACAGTTTCTGAGGAATTGACAGCCACTGTATCACCAACAACTGTTACTACATCCAAAGATTCGTCCACATCTAAACGCAAGAAACGCCTTATTTCTTACAAGATGAAGATTCTTCCAGGAAGTATTGCTGGCATGTGCAAACGATGTGGCCAAATTCGGTCTCATATCAAAAACAATTTTATCACTCATGAGTTCTTTATGAGCAAGATTCGAGAAGTTCTTGATCATTGCAACAATGTTGTACCTGAACTGACATTTGCAAAGACTAATGAGATGATCAACAAGGAGATGCCACGTCTGGTTAACCTTGCAGTTAATAAGGATCGTGAAGTTGACCCTATAAATGCACAAGAAATGATCTCTAAGGAATTTGCCACTCATGCACCAAAAATGATTGAAGAACTGTTTCGAAAGCACATGCAACATACAACTCTTAATCTTTATCCAACAACAAGTTCATCAACTGTTGGAAAATCAACGGCTGATCTTCAACAACAGTTATATTTGAATATGAAGTCAAAACCTCAAGATCAAGCTGCTGATCCAGAATTATGGGAAATTTTGAAAGCCAAGTTTGAAAAGCAATAACTTTTCTCATATCACGATGAACATCATAGGAATGCTGATCCTCCTGAAGGGGGAGATACATGGCGAAAAGATATTTCGGCAAAAGTTATCTTTTGTGAATGGAAGACCAATTCTACCGACGATGAAACGTCTGTAATAATCAACCCTTAGGGGGAGATTGTTAGGTTTAAGAAAAATGTTTATTATTATATGAATTGGTCTTTGTATAGTTTTGTTTAGTTTTATAGTTTTATTAGTAATTATAATGTAATAAAGTCTATCTTGGTCAAAGTTAAGTAAAGTTGACCAAGGTTTGACTAAAGTTAGGAAAATAGAATAGGATTAGCAATAAGTATAAATACCCATCTAGGAGGGTTATTTATATAAGTCTTTACATTTTGTAATTCACTTCTCCCTCCCATTTCTATTTTCCCTTTGAAATAAAAATTTAGAAAATGATAAAAATACTCTCTAGCTCCTCTCCTCTATTCTAACATTTTCGTATGATTACTACTATGCAAACATGACATATAACACCTATGTATAATTCAGGAAGGACCATGTCATGCTGAGAGTAGTCACCATAAAACTTTTTGTCAAGAACCAATTTTCTATTTATATCCCCGAAAAGCAAAGTTTTTGTGTGCTTGCTCATAAAACATGTTTGTCATAGGAAACTAAATTAGCAATCATAGTAACTAAGTAGACTTTTAGTTCACCTTACTACATAGAGTTGACATCATCTTACGCCAAACCCAATGTTAAAAATTCAAGATGCAACAATAGTCACCCTAGGACAATTCCCCGTCAATTTTTCTCGTCATCAAGGAATTTATTAAATCACCCATTCAACGTTGACGTAATACCGTAAAACTTAGTAGTTGTGCGCCATCATAGGTATAGATTCATTATCACCCTGGAAAGGAAAATTTTACAACTAACGCTTTAAGCTGAAAGAAACGGATAAAACCACTAGGATTTGAACTTTAGTCACAACAATAAATTTGAATCCGTCATCACAAATCTTGGACAACCAAGTTAAAGCAATTAAGGAGGATGTTGATAGAAATATAATGCCTAAAATCATTATTAATATCTTTCACATCTTTACGTTTTGATAATCACAAAATATGAAAACGTTCAACGTAAAATTAAACGTAAACAAGTAATTAGGAGTAAATTCTCATTTCAACATTTACATCACTTAAAGGTATGAATAAATAAATGCTTAATGCATTGTATGATCAAAGGAAATTTTTATTCAACCTCAAACTTTTATAAAATATTGTAACATTTTTATAAACATCACAAAACATTTTCTACATTTAAAAGAAATGTTTTATTCAAAATAAACACTTTGAATTTCAAATTTTCGAACCTAAAACGGCTAGAAAAAGTCCAGTAAACACCTCCCCTGAATAGGACAAAAAAGGGGAGCGTTTGAAAATGAGCGGCCCCCTTAAATACATGGGTGGCCCCCTTAATTATAAGGGGGTCGACACCCTATTTAAGGGGACTGACCATAGACCCCACTCCTCCAGCTTGTCCTATAAATACTGGATTATTTCCCAACATTTTTCTTACCTTTTGCACTCATTCTTTCTGTTCTAAAACAGACCACGCATCTCTCTAAATCCTTTGATCATTTAATCATAAAGCTTTGTTTCCAAGTGATCCAAGCTCAATTCCTCAAGTGCAAGAGAAGAATACTTCTATCAATAAGTGAAGAAGTATTACACCTTAGTGTGCATAGCAATCTTGTTACATTCATATCACATATTTGTAAATCAATTGTATATCTTGTGAGTTGTGTGTAGTAGCTAGATCTTGACGATCTTTGTAAGTATAGTTAGATCGTGGTGATTTTAACAAGTAGTATTAGATAGTTGTGATATAAGTAGTGTAGTGAAGTGAAGTCTTGAAGTTGTGAAGAAGTTGTGAAGTTGTGAAGAAGGTGTGAAGAAGTTATGTTGAAGAATTTGTGAGTTTGTGAAGAAGAGTGTGAAGCTGTGAAGAAGTTTTAGAAGTGTGAAGAAGGTGTGATATTTGAAGAAGTTGTAAAGTTTGTGATTGGATGTGAACAAGTCGGAAGTTGTGTTGTGATGATTTGTTCTACTAAGATTAAACTCGACATTTTAGCTTTAGTGTGCCGTAAATTCCGTGTAAGCAGCAACGTTGTGTACGGTTCCCTCCGCCATAAGGGAGCTTGGTTGACAGAGTGAAGAAAACTCTTTGAGTTTGGTGCTTCGGGGAGTGTAGTAGGGCGAAGATGTCATTCATTTCCGAACCCCTATAAAACCCCTGCGTTGTGGTTTGAATTGGTTCTTACCTCTTATCTCTGGTCTTACTTTATCACTTCATATACTTATATTGTTCATATGTGCAAGCAATGAATTCAACAAAAAGTCCTGAAATCACTAAATTTTTTACAAACAAACCTAACCGTTAAATTAAAAACGGTAAAACTATTCTACCCCCCCTCTAGTTTTTCCCACAATTTGGATAACAAGAGCCCCACGCTAAACAAGAATATTTTAAAATAATGTGTAGATTTTTAAAACTTGATCGATCTATGGAAATCGGAAAAATATTAAGAAGGGGCAATTTAGCAAAGAACCCACCACTATTTGAAAGTGATGGATTTATATTGGAAAAATAGATTCGAGACTTACATGAAATCAAAAGATCTAGATCTTTGGCATGTTATTATAACCGATGGTGATTTTCCCCTCCTATTCAATTTAATCCCGAAAGTAAAAAAGGATGAAAATTGGTATCTTTTCATAAACAAATGATGATCATAAAAAGAAACTTGCTAAAAATACTGTAAGCCAAAAATGGTAATATAATAATGCATTAAACCTCGTACAGAATAGAAAGAATTTTTATGTGTCAAACCAGCGAAAAGGAAATTTTGGATACTTTGTTATCAACCATCAAGGTAATAATCAATCAAAGCTAAAAAAATAGATCTTCCTTGTTCAACAATATCAAAACAATTTATGATTCTCCGAAAGATGAATCATAGATAAAGCCTTTGCTAAATTTTAACACTATTTATGTACTAGTTTAAAAGCACTTGATGAGATTTTTTTCTAGCACGAATTGTGTTAGGAAATTTCTTTAGGGCATTGCGATCCCTTAATGGAACGAAAAATTCACGGCAAGAAGAATCAAAGGATCTAACAACACATTCACTTGATGAACTTATTGGAAATTAAAAAGTCGATGAAGAAGTACAAGAAAGACTTTCCGAAACCGACAAAAAGAAAAAAAAAAAGTAGATCTAATTCCGTGTACAAAGCTAAAAGGGAACTTAGGTGATGAAGAATAGTTCAACCTCCGATAGTGAAGATGAGAATTACGCCTTAGGCCGTAAGAACCTTCAAGAAATTCTTCAAAAGACATGGACGATTCGTAAAAGACAAACAACCATATGACTACAATAAAATCATCATCAAAATAGAATAACGATGACAAAAATAGGAAAGCAAAAGAAAATATGCTTTAAGTGCGTGAGATCCTAATCATTTCAATCGAGAATGTCCCAAAACAAATAAAATATCAAAACCAAAAGAAGGCATTTCTTGGAGATCTCTTGGAGGATAGTAACGAATGGATGAAAGTAGAAAACAAAGGACGAAAATGTCTTATTGTCGACAGATTCCAATGAGGTACTTGGTCCTGAAACCGAATACTTTAGTGGATTGAACCATCATTCTAAGACGAAAAATGACTTAGATAATGAAATATTAGTAGACTATGCAAATTAGGACTACACGTCATTGGCTAAAAATAAAACTCTAAAAACAAGGGCTAACATAGAATTAGGAAAAAGAAGTACTAGAACTTGAAAAGAATATTCTCAAGGTGGAAAACGGTAAGGAAGTAATTGAAGAATGTACATTAAGCCAAGAATTAAGCTGAAAAATGAAGAACCGATAGAATGAAATATCTAGATAAAACTATTTAACCTATATAGTAGACACTCACTTAAAAGAAAATTAAAAAGTTCTCAAAAGACTCCCGGAGATAAATCCGATTAGTTTTTAATTTTACAAAGAATCCAACCTAGCGAAACCACACAATAACAGTTTGTAAAAGCTCAATGAAGTCGAGTCATAAGAAAAAATGATAGAATCAAATCCAAAATTAACTTATAAAAAATACCAAAAATTTCCCCAATGTCAAGAGATATAGAAAGAAAAACGTTTTTTTACAAACCTTCTTTAAAACCCGGAGTCAGATTTACTAAACCTACAATGAGGTCTAAAACACCTCCTCAAAGAAGAAAGGAAAATTCTCATCCTTGTTCCAAAACACCTCAACCTAGGATAGACAAAAGGTAGAACACCATTACTCTAACCACTAGTCACAAATGTGGAATCATCCACATTAACCAGCTTTTCTCTCAATGTGGAAGATGGTTTCACCATGAATGTGTTTTCAAACCAAAATGCAAAACATGTTCGGAACAATAACTTTAGACCCATGAAACGATGGAGACCAAATAACTAAATCATCTTATCTTCCGAGGTTAATCATCCACATACACTCTTTGTCTCCGGATTAAGAAATTCATGATAAGGTTCACATGAGCCTTTATCATCTACATTGTAAAGACATTAATGAAGATTATTCTAAAGACTAAGGTATGTTTCACTTTTCATATTCGTAAAGTATAGATTATAAGTAAATGTCTATGTGTTACTATGTTGATGTAGTATAATTAGTTCTTAGAAAATAGTGTAGTCTCTAGAAATACCAATTGTTGGTTTTCTAACTTTAATAGAGAATTAGTTTCATTATGAACTATATCTTTCGCTATATTTTAGTAATTAACAAAATGGAAATCTTCTAAGACCACTTAGCCAAATATCACGTAGGATGAAAGAAGAGCAAGCTAGTGGTTAATAATTAACAAGAAGTTATGATTAGTCGAGCGAAAGATCATTGACACATCTATGAATGAAACAAACTTCCTTTCGACCCCACGATCGTCTCAGATCCATGTCCAAACCATCATCCTTCTACGTTCCATCGAAATCAACTTGTTGATTTTCCTTTCCTCAACTACGTCTTGCCTATTTTTCATTATTTCCACTATTTTATTCCAGTCTCGTCTCAAATAGCAATCAATTATTTTTCCTTACAAGGAAATTAAATAATCCTCCTCCTTGAAGAAAACTCATCTCTTAATCACCTCTCAAATTGACATCTTGATTATCTCGTTCGAAATAGTCAAAGAATTTTTTTCTCAGAGGGCAGCCCCCTTAAAATTAAGGGGACCGATAGTGTAAATTGGCGGTTATGATTCATCAAAAAGATATTTAGACACGTTCCAATTCAAATAAACTCATAAGTAAAATCACAGTTCTTTATTGATTAAATTTCCAAACACTCCATATCAATATCTACATAGTTCCAAACAAGTAAACAATACTACTCCATGATTATCTTAATTAAACACAAATGTTCAACAATAATAATAAGCATAAACATTTTGAAATTATAAGTGAGATTACCAAAAGTATGGATACAATTAGTAAAGGGAAAGGATTAAAGGAACCTTCAAGCCCCCAATCGACTATACGCCTCTAAACAACCCAAAAAATTATATCAAAGCATCTTCTTCAGCCCTTGAAACAATCTTTACAAATTTGGGAGAGGTTTCTGGTCTTTTGGGTTAGATATGGTGGAGGAAATTCGGATTTGGATGAAGGGGGTGGAATAACTATATGAAAACAAAGGCATATGGCCTCTGTTTATACTAGAAAGCCCCCTTGGCCTCCAAGCATATTTCTTAGGCACAAAGGGTCATGAATCTTCCAGAATAATCAGTTATGAGGGGACTTGATCGGACTATGAAGTAATGGTAATTTAATTGGAGAGTTAATGAAAACATGGAAAACACATAAAGCTTCAGCCGGGCGGCACGGGCCTCTGCCGGGTGGCTAGCCACACGACCAAAATATATTTTCTTGATTTTGCGTATTAGCTTCCCGTTTGAGTCATGCTTTGTAACACCCCCAAATTGGGTCGCAGCAGAATAAGGGTCCGGGGCGTGTTACTTCTCAGATCAATAACACAAGATAATATAAGAACGACCAAAAAGTCGTTTAAAACTGATACATTAGATTTAATAAAGTATGTGTTACAAAAGCCCGAAGCTTTACTTGTTTACTTGTTATTATTACAAAGATTTCCAGCCCATAACAGATATACAAAATGTAATGCGACTAAATCTTTAATGCATGACTTCAAAATATAACCACCAATGTATCCTTCGCACCTTGTGCTTAATGACCTCCTGAAAAACATTGCATTTAAAACATCAACATAAAGTTGGTGAATTTCATAGGTTTATGTAAATGTATATGCAGGACCGCAAGACTTTCCCCGTGATAATGCAACAGATGCAGACATCACAAAATGCAATTACGTTTGCCTAAGCTCATGACACCGAAGCTCGACATAATTGAATACAATATATAAATATTGCCTACATTGCCCGTGATGATGTTCAACCCATAACATCCAGTATCCGACATGATATACGTTCGTTTCCAGTGATAGCTAGTCACCCGAACGGGGAGGTCAATCCCAAATAGATCTATCTATAATCATTCGCGCTCACATTCCAGTAATTGACAGTTCATGATTCATGGGCATAGTGGGTTATCGCTACTTAGGCAAAACGTAATCATGATAAAATGTACACTTGCGTCCAATTTGTAAAACATGCATATGTTTCTCACCCCAAAAACTTGTAATTTAATAATTGTAAAACATGGGGCTATGAACTCACCTTGAGTGAGTAAACTGATAACAAAATATCCCAAGTAAAAACGCGTCACGCTAACGCCCGAATGCAACCTAGTTAATATAGGTCGAATCAGTATTCAAGTACGTTGTCTAACAACAACTGTATATAATCCTATATAGTTATCATCGTACTATCGTTCGGGCTATCATAATTTAAGAGGTCATGACATGACGTACGAGGAGTTAGGACACTTTAAATCGTAAATCCAACAACTCGTCAATACGCCATCCGAAGAAGCCTCATTATGAAATTCCCTAGTAATATAGCACTTCGATAACTAATAACATATATAATTCTATATAAGCTATATCACCATCTAATCATTTACGTGAAATCGGGTAATTAAAAGTAACAACGATTATAATTGACGCCTTTAGTAAAAAATGACATACCATTGTCGTTTTAAAGCCCGTTTTCCACGTTTCTGTACGCCCACACTAGTCCTGCCATTCCGTATTCAGAACGAGTGATCATAAAATCACATATTAGGTTTTTGAGATTCTGTGATGACTAGTGTTTTCCACTGTTCAAAACAGCTATATATTCGTTTTTATACTTTTAATTAACGAACAACCCGTTGTTGTTGTATCCTATGCGATATAAGCTCCGTTTTTTTTATAGTGATTCATTCGAACACAGTTCTCGTAATTGAAAGATTATACACATATTATGATTTTGCAAAGTTGTAAAGTTTCTGCATGAATAGTAACTTTTTATAAAATTAGTTTTATAAAGTATTTTAGCGTCGTAAACAACGTTGTAACTTAGCGGATCTTCATACTTCGTTATAAATCGGATTTTTGAGTTTCTAATCATTTTGTGAATCCTCAAGATATGTACTAATCTTTATAAAACATAATATGGGTGCTTTTCATTCAAAATCGAACCAAAACAGAAAGTTTTGAGTTTTGAGATTTAGACATTTTTAAGCATAATTTTTTTACCATTTAGATTCAACACTTAGTTTACAACTACTTTAGAACAATTATATCTTATTCCTTACATATATTAAATTCATTAGTTCATACTTGCTCATGTGAGTCCGAAGATAACTAGATTAACATGATATTATTACCAATTTTCACTTGGTACTTTTTATTAAGTAAATCTTTTAAAAACCCTAATTTATCATTAAACATTATACATAACCAAGTGTGTAACAAGAGTTAAAACTAACCATTCTAAACATCATATTAACATGTCATATAACATAAAAATAAGTGTCCACAAAAAATGAGCATATGGTAACAATCCATTTCCCATATTCAAAAGTACCTCTAGATGGTGAATTAACTAATAAAGCATAATGAACACATAAAATCTTAAGTATGAATTAGATTAAGCTTTTGATATAACCTGTGTGGCTGATTATAGTAGAATAAAAAACACAAAATACCCTTGTGATTAACAACCTTGGCTTGAAAATATTAGGTGAAACCCTAATTTTTTCTCAAGAAACCTTTATTTGCTTTTCTTGATTCCTTGCTTGCAAATGGTGAACCAATCTTAAAAAAACACCTTATAAGGTTCTTAGAATGATAGTTGTAATACATTGTATAATGGATATCAAAATCAAGCTATGGATTTGATTTTGTAAGGTTTTTGAGCCGTAGGTTGATATAAGAGCAAAGGAAGGATCTTGTGATTTTCTAGCAAAGGAAATGAAAAGAATGGCCTTCTTAGCTCACCATGCATGCATATATTATACTACTAGAAGATATTGTAATGCCTAGTTTGGTTTTCTAGCAAAGGAGCAGAGCTTGATAAAGATGACTAGAAAAAATAGGCTTTTTAGGGCTCTATATCTTTGCCTAGGACATGATACAAGTTTGATACAAGATCATGTATAAAGATATTTTGTGAAGTTTTTGGTCTCATCTATGGCTATCCCTAGTCATATTAAACACCAAATATTATTGTATATGAGTTAAGTTAAGAATATGTATTGATCATTTATTATAATAATACTTGTATTATATAAAAGTTAATGTAGTAATAGACTTAGAAAAAAGTATACCTTGTACATTGTAATTTATGATTCTGAATTCCTTCATATGAATATGTATAAAGTGATAAATACTTGAAGTTTTAATAAACTTTTAAGTATTGAGTACAAATATTTGTGTATTTGATGAAGTGCGTAGATAATATAAACGTGCTATCCGGGAAGGCTTAAAACGTACTACGCGAAACGTAAACACTTAACCGTAACCACTAAAAATAAATAGTCAATTTAATAATTATCCTATAAATAATCATATAAACACTTGCTTGGCTGTAAAAATTGTAATTGTTTAATGCCCAGTATTACATTGAATGATCATTTTTTAAGTTTAAACGCATTTAACTTAAACGAAAACGGTTTAAAGAGCACAAACGCGTAAAACCCTAAAAATAAATTGTGCATTACATAATGTCGTACAATGACCTAAAACACGAGGTGTTATATATGTAAACACTTAAATAGCTTATATAAGTCATCAAGATATATAAATCATATATATGTTGATATATTTTGAGATTCTCATTGAAATAAAGGATCTTTGGTTCAACCTTTTAAAAACAGCATTTTTGAATAAAAAAAACGACCACTTACTTTTATTAAGTTAAAAATAATAAAGAATGAACTTGGTCAACCATGATATATACTTACATATGGTTTTTTGACAAGCTTAAAACAATTTCATAATAATAAGGGAGTGTTTGGTTCATGGTCTTGATATTGAAATATATAACTAATATATATTTTTTGACATCCGAGATTAAGTCAAAAATAAATTAAAGAACATATGGATAACTTCTTAGGAGTTATTTTTAGTGTCGAAGTAATCCTTGTCCCACATTTGTCATTTTTCAAAAACTTAATTTCCATTCATCCCTTTATTCTATTGTCGTAATAACAATTTAATTGTTGATAAATATATTTAGTGACAAAAAATGCAAGACCACAAACCACCGATATAATCCCCTTACCAAACCTACAACCCAAAAGGTATCCCAAAATCCCCGGCATATCTCCTAGCCATATCCAATTCTACAATCCAATGAAAATCACAACATTCACGAAGGTCGTTTGTTTTATCCAAGCCTATTACAAATATGCCAACAACCATTGACGTCCCTCTATCACAAAACATTCGCTTCGATTGTCCTCTTTAAAATCAACGAACCGATTGTTCCCGAGATTTATTCTGACATTATAGTCAAGTCACAGTTCAAATAAATCAAAAAAAACGTAAAGCAAAACCTTCAACAACACCTATGAAAGTCCAAAAAAAAATAACAATCTAAAAAAAAATCAAACAGAAAAAAAGAACAAAAAAAAAATCAAAACCCCAAAAATAAAATAACAAAAACAGAAACAACAAACAGACTCAAAAGCCCCCCCCACCACCTTTAGTGGGTGACCAGCACATACTCCCCCACTCCCTTCTCTCCCCCCCCCCCCTCCCCCCACCCCCCACACACCCCAACACAACCCCCCCCCCCTCCACATCCAGAATCCCACCCCCCCACACCCCCGCCCCACATACACCTACACCGATGAATATGCTACTGTCAACTCTGTTAATGATTCAACAATGAATTTAATAACTCTCACCGTCTTGTTCAATTCGACAACCACCAAAATTCCTTACAACGGTCAAGCCGTTTTCACCAACGAGTGGGACCTTGCATCTCTTGAGTATTCTCAAGAAACCGAGGGACCATATTCCACCGACCTTCCTACTCCCGACGATATTCGTCGACCTTCTTGAAATGGAACTGTCAGGTAGACCGTACCAATTTAAAGCAAACGTCACTCTTACTCCAAATCAAATCCTCACTAAAGAACTAAGCCCCGACATTGAAGCAATGGGAAAAACTCATTTCGAGAGAAATTGGTTCGGAACTCGAGGACATCGGGACCATCCCTCTCTAGTCTGATGCTCAGCATGTATGTATTGTGTTTTTGCCGAGAAACAATGCAATCTTGCATACTGTCTTATGTCAAAAGAATCGAATGTGCAAGAGCTTAATCTAACCGAAATCTTCCAGATGGGCATGTTTCCTTTGACTCATCACTATCGACACATCCATTGGAAGCAAATTCCTTATCTTGACAATGTCGATTTTATGACATTGTTGATCGAGTCATGCGTCCGCTTGCTCTTAAACAAACTCGATGACCTCGAAGTGATCGTGGCAAGGCACGCCATTCCGTCTCATCTTCATCTTCTCATCATCATGGTACGTCATCTCATAAACATTATGATGAAAGATGATGCATGGTCGAAACTTTCTCGTGCAAGTACATTGCTTTCCATCTCCTACAACCCACTTAACTCTCTGATCTACATAACTAACAAAAACCTACCAAATGCCTTTCGTTTTTGAACCAACCCGATGAAACTCTCTTTTGAACTCAAACCGACTTGCACAACCCAAACGCAACAAATTGCATAAGGGAATGCGCGAAGTGTTTCAAATCATTTGGAAAAGGCACGAAAAAGGAGTGTTTAGCAAGAAAAAGAATGAAGACATAGGAAGTGAAGTGAGCCGTAGATTGACTAAGCTTCGTTTGAAACAATTTCTCACTTAATATATGTAAGTTATTAACACCTTGTGTGGTGATCATTCGATTTTAGTCAGAAAGACTTATATGTGTTTGGATATCTTTTTAGGTACTTGTTTGCTATGATGCCTTAAACCTTTGGTTGTTTTATTAAATCAATTAGCTATGCCACTTGGTTTTCATGTTTCAATTGTTTTATTATATGTTTATAATGATTTAAATGGTCACTATAAAAACTCTATAAAGGGCTTACTGCAAATAAACACACACCAAAAAAAAAATACCCCCGCACAAAAATCTGAGAAAAATCAATTTTCTGTGAAAAATGGAACCCAACATGGGCGCCCCCTTAATTCATACAAGGCCGTCCCCCCCCTTAATTTTTTAAGGGGACCCGCCCCCTATTTCAGGGGACCCCCCGGCCCAGTAGTTTTTCATGGGTAAAACAATATTTTTTCTGCTTTTTGCCCTCTTTTACCTTGTATCAGCTATATTTGCCCAGAATGCTCGAACAAAATTTGGAATATCCTAAACTTATTCAAATTCATTCCATTTTCAAACAAATCTCTTCTTATAAATTCCCTCCAAATGCATATCACCAATTCACCTGTCACTCAATCAACATCATCAACCACCATAAACCTCCATGGTTCCTTCCTCCACTAGAGCCTCTATTCCAAAGTCTCCCAATGAAGACCCAAAAATCAACAACATTCCACCCAACAAATTTTTTTATTGATTTAACCCCAAGATGAGCAACAAAAAATCCAACACCAAAGATTCTAATTTTATCACCAAGTGCCCTAATGCACCCCTGCCAAAACACATACAACCAAAAGACACTTCTCATCTTCAATTGATTACATTACCCAAATCACCAACCTCATCAACATCCCTTTTCACCAAATGGATACTTGAACCCACCAACATCTCCACCCCAAGGTTTTCTCTACCACATCCAACTCAAAAAAAATGCAATCAAAATGGACATCACTCACACTCTATTTCCCCAATTACCCCACTTGATGTCTAATTTGATAACACCAATACATCACCACCTATCATTTGAGCATCATTCAAATTAGAAATTTACTTGAAGCACATGGTGACTCATGCCTTTGTTGTATCCACAACCGAACCCTCATCTTTAGGTTAAGAGATGAACTTCAATATATGTTTTCATAAATTGAACATATGCTCTCACAACCACCAATCATCATCACACCACCTCCACCATCCTCCCCAAACTAAACATACTCTATGTTTAGTCACTCAAATAAATTGATCATCTAACCATTTTAGGCAAGCAAGTCCTATAAGCCTTTTACTAGTTTTAAAGGACTTTTTTGTAGTTTTAAATTTCATGTATGATAGCACGTTTTTTTCCATTATGTCTGCATAAGTGGTGTTTCACACACTATTTTAATTTTACTGGAATGATCATTGTTGGTTGTAATGCCATAGTTTTATCTCCTTGCTAACATGTTTTAGAAATATGTATTGTTCAACCCTTTGTAGCCAAGAACCCAAGCTCGAATCCTTGGGCCCTCAGAACGAGGGGAAGCCACTTATTTCCGTCGATTTTACTAGCAATCCTCGACGATGCCTTTTTGATTCTACGTTATCAAATCATCAGAGCAGATGGAAGTTCTAAGAACTATAAAATATTCAGTGAAATGCTTGATGATTTTGATAGGCAAGATGTCATGGATCTACACAGACTATGTTGATAGAAATATAATGCCTAAAAACATTATTAATATCTTTCACATCTATACGTTTTGATAATCACAAAATTTAAAAACGTTCAACGTAAAATTAAACCTAAACAAGTAATTAGGAGTAAATTCTTATTTCAACATTTACATTACTTAAAGGTATAAATAAATAAATGCTTAATGCATTTTTTGATCAAAAGAAATTTTTATTCAACCTCAAACTTTTATAAAATATTGTAAACATTTTTATAAACATCACAAAACATTTTTTACATTTAAAAGAAATGTTTTATTCAAAATAAACATTTTGAATTTCAAAATTTTGAACCTAAAAAGGCTAGAAAAAGTCCAGTAAACACCTCTCCTGAATAGGACAAAAAAGAGGATCGTCTAAAAATGGGCGGCCCCCTTAATTATAAGGGGGTCGGCACCCTATTTAAGGGGACCGGCCATAGACCCCGCTCCTCCAGCTTGTCCTATAAATACTGGACTATTCCCCAACATTTTTCTCACCTTTTGCACTCATTCTTTCTGTTCTAAAACAGCCCACACATCTCTCTAAATCCTTTGATCATTTAATCATAAAGCTTTGTTTCCAAGTGATCCAAGCTCAATTCCTCAAGTGCAAGAGAAGAATACTTCCATCATCAAGTGAAGAAGTATTACACCTTAGTGTGCATAGCAATCTTGTTGCATTCATATCACATATTTGTAAATCAATTGTATATCTTGTAAGTTGTGTGTAGTAGCTAGATCTTGACGATCTTTGTAAGTATAGTTAGATCGTGGTGATTTTAACAAGTAGTGTTAGATAGTTGTGATATAAGTAGTGTAGTGAAGTGAAGTCTTGAAGTTGTGAAGAAGTTGTGAAGTTGTGAAGAAGGTGTGAAGTTGTGAAGTTGTGAAGAAGGTGTGATGTTGTGAAGAAGTTGTGAAGGAGTGAACAAGTCGTGAAGTTGTGTTGTGATAGATTGGTTCTAGCTAAGATTAGAACTCGACATTTAGCTTTGTGTCGTAAATCCGTGTAAGCAACGTTGTGTACGGTTTTCTCCGCCATAAGGGAGCTTGTTGACATAGTGAAGAAAACTCTCGAGTTTGGTGCTCGGGGAGTGGAGTAGGGCGAAGAGGTACTTCGTTAATCATCGCGTTGTGGTTTGATTGTTCTTACTCTTATCTCTTGTCTTACTTTATCATTTCATATACTTATATTGTTCATATTGTGCAAGCATTGAATTCACAAAAAGTCGAATCTAAGTTTTACAAACATACATAAACGTTAAATTAAAAAGCGGTAAAACTATTCAACCCCTTCTAGTTTTTCACATAAATTTTTACTTAGTAAATTCAATACTAAAAAAGAAAAAGTAAAAAAAAATTAGAAATTTATAAAAAAAATCTTTTTTAAAATAACGTAAGAATAAAATTTAAAACATTTTTTTAAATAATGTACGAATAAAAAATTAAAAAGAATTAAAAAAAGTAAAAAAAAAATTTTAATTATTATTTGTATACCTGATAACATCAAATATTTAATATTTTTTGTGGCAAAATACCCCCTATATTATCTGCAAGTGTTTCACTAACAATCGAGAACGAGATAAGGAAAAAATGACTTAAAGTGTAATTTTTTAAAGAATGTTACGGCGAAACTTTAAAAATGGTTACACCGTAACATATATTAAGCAAGTACGAAGATCAAGGATAACTTTACGGCGTAACACCATATCTAGTTACGAAAATAATTTATAACTTTTCGTATTTTATTTTTTTGTACTTTAAACATTTACGTTTAGCATTTTGGAACCTTTTTGCATGCATGTAAACTATTCTACCTTACACTTAAACAAATACTCACAATTATACCTAATACCCAAAAATTTATAAAATCTTACCCATATTCACAACCTTAACCGTCCCCTCCCTAAATAATGCACAAGAAACCCACTAACTCACTCTAGCTTATTATATATTAAGCCATAACCATTAGATCTTTAATGAGCTTCGAGGTCTAAAAGTGTATTAAAAATGAGATAATCTTCTTAGAAACTAGATAACTTTTATATAAAATTCCTCTGCACACTTTTATAAAATAAAGAAGGCAGTCGGATTTTTATTTAGTGTTTACGAGTATTTTCGGGTCCGTTTGGACTATAAAACCTTAAGAAATAATATAGTATCATCTATATAATATTTATACGCGTTTTACACTTTAAAAATATCATTTTATAAATTAATCTATAAAACCCTAAGAAATAATATAGTTTTTTAAACAGAAAAAAAAAAACAATTATCTCATATAATATTAATACCGTTTTAAAAACTTTATAATATTATTTTATAAAATGAATTCGAACTAAATAACCATGGTGGTTGTTATATAAAAAATACAAATAGTAAACGAGCGTAATGACAAAAATTAATTTTTGACTAATACAATACTATGCAAGTGAAATAACTTTAGACCATATTTGACAAACGTAATGTTTAAGATTGTTTTGACTTATAAACTAAAAACGAATAGGGTGGTGATATAACTTTATAAATGGCATTGTTGTATTTACTTCAAGTACATTATACTTATCCGACCTATAATTAATTAGGTTGCACTCCAGTTATTTGTGACGATTTACACTGTTAATTGTTCACATATCGATTTCATTACTTGAGGTGATTTTATAGCCCCGCTTTAACTTTGTATTGACAATTACAGTTACCAAATCTCGGGGTTTGAGATACATAGCCTTGTTTTTAACTCAAGGCACGCAAAAAAAATCCTGAACTTACATTCAATTTGATTACGATTAGCCTAAGTAGCATGAATTGTTAATTACTGTGTGTAAGCGCGAGTGTTATAAATAGATCTATTGGGGTTGACATCCCCATCCAAGAGATAGGTGCCAACATGGCCAACGAACGTATACCATGTCAAATTTTGAATGTTACTGCATTCACATGAACACTTACAGCACCTGAAAAGATTGGCATACATATAAGTTGTAGCCTCAGTGTCATGAGCTTAGTGTAATCGTAATCACTCCTTCGGATATTGTATACTAAGCAATACACACTTTAAACATTGCGGTCTAACATTTATACTTACATACACCTAAGAATCACCAACTTTATGTTGACAAACTATTTTTAACATGGTATTTCTCAGGTAATACAAATGTTTGAACGTAACTGATGTGCATTGGAGTCTAGACTTTTCAAGATTACATTCATGGATTTCTACATACATTTCATCAAAAATAAAATCTTGTTTGTATTATCTATTCTATAATACATAGTCTTTAAATATGATGCAAAACCTTGGGAAAAATGTTATTTTTCAATTCAATCAACGAGATTACTTTTCAAACGACTCATTTAGAAGTCGTTCTATTATATCTTGTGCTATTGTATTATGAAGTAACGCTCCTGTTCATATTTCCGATGCGTCCCTGTAACCTTTTCCCTTTTTGTGTTTTGAATATTTCATTTATAGTCCTTTATTTGACTTTTGTCAGTTTATTCATATTTTGTACCGTGTTGACGGTGGTGATTTTTATGAGAATTGTGGTGATTTTGTGATTATTATGACGAATTGTGGTTTATTGTGATAAATAATACCTTTTGGAAGGTATTATTGTGTTATTTGTATTCCGGGTGGTTAGACCCGTGAATTTTGAGAAATGCTGAAAAATGAGTCCGACACGTCTGTTAATGTCCAAATGAGTTTTAAGGGTTTAAAGTGTAAATATGGCAAGTAAATACTCTAAATTAATGGAAACGTATTTTTAAGGTGAATAAAAATGCTAATTAACTTTGGGGTAAATTTTACGGTTGAGTTTTACGAGCTTTTAAGTGATCCCGACACGAAAAGAAGGACCCGAGACCTCCTAGGATGCCTGGAAATATTTTTGATACCACAGGGAACCACAAGGAGGGCCCACTTTTCTAGGAACCTTGTCCTTTGGTCCCATTCATGCACCTTTACATATCCCTTTTTTATTTTCAAAAAAACACAACATAGTTCATTTTTTCACAAAAGTATCTCACTTTCCTCCCCCTCTATGTGCGTGCCGAACCAACTACACACACACTCATAATAATTTTTTGAATTTTGATCAAGAAAACATAGAGACATAATATTTTGAGGATGTATCTAGTGTATGGGGTATTCATTTAAAACAACGTTTGGGGATTTGTCCGGTTCCGTTGTCGAAATCTACAAATTTGAAGAATTATCTTGTAAGTTTTTTCACATTTAAATTTTGTTTGTCCTTTTGGGTTTATATTGAGCCTATTTCGTTATATGTAACAAGTTGACTCGTTGTGAACATCGATTTTATGAAAGCGAAATTGAATAAAAAAGGGTGGTTGTTTGGTTCGTGATAGGTAAAAATGGAAAAAGAGAGATTTTGTAGTTATTTGATGTATGTGGTCGTGATGGTTGAATAATATATGTTATAGATAAGCTTATTTTTTATAGCAGCTGTTAATAGCTTAATCGTCGGGCTATTTTTTAAGCTATTACTGGCTTATTTTAGGCTATAAGCCACGAAAAATCCCTCAAAAATCACTATAAAAGTGACTTTGACCTATTTTGTGTTAGGCGGTATGTTTGAGGACTATTTTTTGAGGCTTATGGCGAACCAAATTTAAATAGCCTTATTTTTAAGCTTAATATATGTATTTTTGGGAATATGGGCTCACGGCCCAATAAGTCTATTTAAGCCGTGGCTTAATAGGAGGGCTTATTGTGGTCCGAATTATTTTCTACATATAAGTATATACTTATATATGTAAATGGGCTTTGAATTTGGACTTGGATCGTATTTTGGACTTATAAAAGTCTTAATGACCCTGCTGGCCTTAAATCCCAGATAAGCGTTATTTGAGTCGTGTGAGAGTTTTTATAGCGGACTTTAAAAGTGGAAAAGTATTTACGACAGATATAATGAACGTAATTATTGGAAACAACGTTTAGTAAACGTAAAAAGATTTGAAGAATTGGAATTTTGTCGAAAAGAGCGAATATTATGAAAAGTGTTGAAAATAATGTTTGCAACTTTGGAAAACGTTATTGTTATGAGCGATCGTTTCATTGTCCAAACATTATTGAAAAAAGTTTTATACGTTCTAATTGTTTCCTAAAACATGATTTTAATTTTTAAATAATAAATAATTATTAATTCTTTTATTTATTTAAATAAAATCACTAAAAGAAACGAAAAATATCATTTTTTTAAAACTTATTTTAATGTGTTTATTATGAGTAAAACGATTATTTTTTTAACCAGAATTAATGAATTATTTTTGATGTGACTAAGGTTTACCGAATGGACATGTAGATAAATAAATATAATTATTATTATAAATATTTTATTTATATTACTTTACCAATTTTACTCTAAATAGGTATAAGTATGTATTTTATCCTGGGAATGAGGAAAGATAACTATTTTGGAAATATGTCTTCACCCCCAACCATTCACAACCACTAAATTGTTTGTGGGTAATTATAACCCGACCAACTAAAACTCTATGCATCAAACGTGAAGATTGTTTTGGGAATTGGTGATTTAATTGGGACATTAACTGGACTAGGTCGTGTGCGGGCGTCATTGCATTTGCTTGTGTGATTGAGATTTGGTTGCTAAAGGCTTGCTTAAGGTGAGTTCTCGTAGCCCCACTTTTTACTGTTTTTCCGTTGGGAGAAAATGATCCACAAATTTTGTTTTGAAATACATGAATTGAACTGTGTGAAATGTGGTTTTGTTTTTGGGACAAGATATGTACTTATGACTGTTATGTGAATATGATGCATGATTATTGGATCGGATGGGTACGACTACCCAGTGTTGTGAGATTATGGGATCGGATGGGTACGCCTACCTAGTATTTGTTGTGAATTATATAAGCGATGTGAGTACCCTACCCAAGTTTGTATGAGGTTCTGCCCTAATGTTAGTGCTCTAGCTAGTAGGCCCTTTAGGTGCGTAGGTGACATATGGTGATTGACTAGCGTAGGATGATAAAGTCATGGATTGTTTGGCATAAATAATCACTGTCAAATCACACTATTGTTCCACTGTTTGAAATATTGGCAAAACTTTTTGGTTTAAGGTCAAACCTACAGAGCTTACCAAACATTATCCGTATTGACGTTTTTCAAGTATCATTTTTCAGTGAAGTAAAAGAAGTCTAGTTTTTTGGTGATTGATAGCAGACTTAGAAGTATCCCGATGGAATTTTCGTAAGAAATCTTCAAGCTTGTTGTTGTTTGATTTTAGTATTTGATGTTATTGTGGATTAAGATTGGATTATTGTCCCCTTTTGTTGGGCAGTTGAATAATAGTAGGAAGAGAATGGGATTTTAGTTTCGTTTGGGACATCACTCGAGATGATCAAGGATGATGGTCTTCATAGCACTTGGAGTTTGCAATGTAGTCCTTCCTTCTATTTTGTACCTTGTGTTTTGATTGATCATTATGTTGCATTCCCGAGGTATTCATCCGCCTTATGTCGGGGTGTGACAGATTGGTTATCAAAGCCAAGGTAAAAAAACTAGGTGAATTGGCTAGACTATAACCTTAGATCCGTCCGTTTAGTGCGTATTAGGTATCTATTGTGCGTTGTTCCTCTTTTGTATGCCTTTTGTGTGATCTCATTTGGTGCCTTTAGTTAAGTCCCATTCATAGAAATGATGAGCTCAATAAGAATATGACTGGACGGATTGAATAATAGTACGGTGTACAACGTAGTAAAGTGTATCATAACTCACTCATACTTAATAATGTGTTTCACCACAAACCGATGTTGAAACACCGTACGGTGGTGTTATGTGTAAATCTGTATATATATTTAAGATATCTAAATATATGTAAGATGCTCCCCTTTGCCTGCCCTAACGTTCCCATGTTCTCCCTCGTATAGATAATGCCGCCAAGATGTAGGTCTCGAAATGCTGGCCGGCCTGCTGCCAAATCACTAGGAGGGGAAACGGTTGTAGAGGTGGAAGGGGTAGAAGACCTAGGGAAGGTAATGATGAGCGTGTTGATGATTTGAATGGTCAAGGAAATGACCAAGGTATGGGAGCTAATGGGGGTGTAGAGGGAGTCAATGGGAATGTAAAGGGAGCTAATGGTGCTTCTCAAATGATCATGCCCAACAATTGTAAGCACCTCTTAACCCATCATGTTGGCTTCAGGTTTTAGTAACCAAGGAAATGTATGGAAATTAAATGGAATTGTGGGTTAATGAGAACATTCAGGAGAACGTTGGGAATGTGATAGTGAATGGCAACCGGGTAGGTTGTTCATATAAGGAGTTCTTAGCTTGTAACCCTAAGGAATATGATGGTAAAGAGGTGTGTGTTAGTTCTTACTCGTTGGAAATCGAGAAAATGGAAAACGTAACAAGAAATGAGTGGTATTATGGTTGACCATAAAGCAAAATACATTGCTGGTTTCATTTGTGGTAAGGCTTTAACATGGGGAACTCTCAGATCCGCACGCCTAATAGCCGTGAAGTTATGTTAGTATGTCATATAAAAACTTTAATTTGATTTAATGATGATACAAGAGTTTTGTCCTAGTCATGAGATGCAAAAGTTGGAATCTGAGTTGTGGAATCACGCCATGGTCGGGGCTGGCCATGCTGTGTATACTGATAGGTTTCATGATTTGGCTAGGTTAGTTCACATTTACTAACTCCAAGATAGGATTTTGAAAGGTATGTTAAACCTTGCTCCCACAAGGATGGTGGTAGCAACGGAGCCAAAGACTATACAGAAGGCGGTGCAGATTTCTGGTGCACTGACCGATGAGGCTGTTAGGAATAGATCAATTAAGAAGGTTGAGAAAAGAGGAAATGTGGGGGAAACTAGCAAGGATAGGAGTGGAAGGGATGATAATAAGAGGACTAGGACTGGGAATGTTTTTGCTACCACTGTAAACCCTATAGGAAGAGAGAATATGGGTACTTGGCCTAAGTGTACCACCTGTAACTCCTACCATGCACCCGGAGGGCCTTGTCGCACATGCTTCAATTGTAACCGCCCGGGTCATTTGGCAAAGGATTTTAGAGGTGTACCGAGGAATGTAAATCCTGTCAATGCTAAAAACCCAACTGTTAGATCATGTTATGAGTGTGGAAGTACCGACCATGTCAGGTCAGCTTGCCCTAGATTGAATAGAGCACAAGAACCGAAAGGAAATCGTCCAAATCAAGTTGCTGCTAATAACGGGGGTCAGGGTCGTGGAAACCAGGCTAGGGGTAGGGCATTTATGTTGGGAGCAGAGGAAGCTCGCTAGGATCCGAACATTGTGACGGGTACGTTTACTTTGAACGATCATTTTGCCACTACCTTATTTGACTCTGGTGCCGACTATAGTTTTGTTTCTACTACTTTTATACATCTGTTAGGCTTAGGCCCAGCGAATTAGGTTTAAAATATGAGATTCAGATAGATAGCGGGTAACTAGTAGAGATTGATAAGGTTATTAAGGGTTGTAAACTAGAAATCGAGGGACATGTCTTTGACATCGATTTGATACCTTTTGGACATGGGAGTTTTGATGTGATTATAGGTATGGACTGGTTGTCTAACTATAAGGCTGAAATAATTTGCCATGAGAATGTAGTAAGGATACCACTACCGGATGGCAAGATGCTTAGAGTAGTGGGAGAGAAACCGAAAGAGAAAGCGAGACTGTTGATGAGTGCTAAGGCTAGTGATAAGAAACAAGAAAAGATTGTTATGGATAGAGATTTTCCTGAGGTATTCCCGGATGATCTATCTGGATTAGTGCCTATTCGGGAAATTGAGTTTCAGATTGAGTTAATCCCTAGAGCAACGTCGGTAGCAAAGTTTCCCTATCGTTTGGCACCTTTTGAATTGGAGGAGTTGTCTGGACAACTCAAGGAACTTTAAGACAAAGGTTTCATTCGACCAAGTTCGTCGCCTTGGGGAGCGCCGGTATTGTTTGTTAAGAAAAAGGATGGTTCTTTTAGGATGTGCATTGATTATAGAGAATTGAACAAGTTGACTGTTAAGAATCGTTATCCACTTCCTAGAATTGATGATCTATTTGATCAACTGCAAGGGTCGCAGTTTTTCTCGAAGATAGATCTTAGGTCTGGATACCATCAGCTGAGAGTGCATGAGGATGACATTCCAAAGACTGCGTTTAGAACTCGTTATGGACATTTCGAGTTCACTATAATGCCCTTTGGTCTGACTAACGCACTAGCAGTATTTATGGATTTGATGAATAAAGTTTGTAGGCCTTATCTTGATAAGTTTGTGATAATGTTTATATACGATATCTTAATCTACTCTAAGACTTAAGAGGAGCATGTAGAACACTTAAGGTTAGTCTTGGGGCTGCTCAAAAAGGAGAAACTATATGCTAAGTTTTCTAAGTGTGAATTCTGGCTAAGAGAAGTGCAGTTTCTTAGGCATGTGATAAATGGTAATGGGATTCATGTAGACCCTAGTAAGATTGAAGCTGTTACGAATTGGAAAGCCCCTAGAACTCCTACTGAGGTTCGTTCGTTCTTAGGATTGGCTGGACATTACCGTAGGTTCATTGAGAAATTTTCTAAGATAGCTAAGTCTCTTACTATCTTGACTCAGAAATGTAAGACTTTCAATTAGGATGAGGAACAGGAAATGGCATTTCAAACCTTGAAGGATAAGTTGTGTAATGCGCCTGTTCTAGCTCTCCCCGATGGACCGGAAGACTTTGTGGTATATTGTGATGCGTCCAGAATAGGACTAGGCTGTGTGTTAATGCAATGAGGTAAAGTGATAGCCTATGCGTCTAGGCAGTTGAAAAATCATGAGAAGAATTATACCACCCATGATTTGGAGTTGGGTGCGGTCGTGTTTGCACTTAAGATCTGGAGACATTACCTGTATGGGACAAAGAGTGTCATCTATACAGATCATAGGAGTCTTCAGCATATCTTTAGTCAAAAAGAGTTGAATATGCGATAGCGTAACTGGATAGTGTTGTTTATTGTTTATGACTGTGAAATTTGCTACCATCCTGGTAAGGCGAATGTGGTGGCTGATGCCCTAAGTAGGAAAGATAAAGTTAAGCCTAAGAGAGTTAGAGCTATGAATATAACCCTTCAGTCAAATATCAAGGATAGGATACTGACGGCTCAGAAGGAGGCCATAGATGAGATTGCAGGATTGCAGAAAGGTTTGGATGAGATGATAGAACAGAGAAGCGATGGGACCTTGTACTACCTAGATCGAATATGGGTACCTTTGAAGGGTGAGGTGAGAACCCTGATAATGGATGAAGCCTATAAGTCAAAGTACTCTGTACACCTAGGTGCTGATAAGATGTATTATGATTTGAGAGATAGGTATTGGTGGCCTGGAATGAAAAAGGATATAGCTGAGTATGTTAGTAAGTGTTTGACTTGTCTGAAGGTTAAGGCTGAGCATAAAAGGCCATCTGGCTTGCTCCAGCAACCTGAGATTCCCGTATGGAAATGGGAAGGAATAGCTATAGATTTTGTGACTAAGTTGCCTAGGACTAGTAGTGGGCATGACACAATCTGGGTCATTGTGGATCGATTGACTAAGTCTGCTCATTTTCTACCTATGCGTGAGGATTATAAGATGGAAAGGTTGGCTAGATTGTATTTGAATGAGATAGTTGCTAGACATGGTGTGCCGATCTCGATTATATCGGATCGTGATAGTCGTTTCACATCAAGGTTTTGGCAGTCAATGCAAGAGGCATTAGGGACTCGTTTAGACATGAGTACGGCTTATCACCCTCAGACCGATGGTCAGAGTGAGCGTACTATTTAGACTTTGGAAGACATGCTTAGAGCGTGCGTCCTAGACTTTGGAGGAAGTTGGGATGTTCATCTTCCGTTGGTTGAGTTTTCGTATAACAATAGTTATCATTCTAGTGTGAGATGTGCTCCGTTTGAGGCATTGTATGGTAGAAAGTGTCGTTCGCCAATTATGTGGGCTGAGGTTGGAGAAGGTCAGTTGATAGGACCTGAGTTAGTGCAAGAGACTACTGAGAAGATCTCGCAGATTAAGGATAGACTTAAGGCTGCGCGTGATCGTCAGAAAAGTTATGCTGATAAGAGGAGGAAGCCTCTAGAGTTTAGTGTAGGTGAACTACGTCTTGCCTCAAGGTGTCGCATTAGAAAGGTTGGTACGCTTTAGGAAGAAAGGGAAGTTAGCACCTAGGTTTGTTGGACCGTTTGAGATTATTAAGAAAGTAGGCCCTGTGGCCTATCAGTTAGATTTGCCTGAGGAATTGAATGGTGTTCATGACACGTTCCACGTGTCGAACCTTAAGAAGTGTTTGGCTGATCCAACACTGCAAGTGCCTTTGGATGAGATTCGAGTTGATGCTAAGTTAAATTTTATGGAAGAACCTGTGGAAATTTTAGAAGGAGAGTTTAAGAAGCTGAAGCGTAGTAGGATTGCCATCGTCAATGTTCGGTGGAATTTAAAACATGGCCCTGAATTCACGTGGGAACGTGGAGATCAGATGAAATTGAAGTACCCGCATTTGTTTAGTGATGTTAGTAGTTGAATTTAGGGGACGAAATTCTTTTAACGGGGGTAGAATGTAACCTTTGCCCTTTTTGTGTTCTGAATATTTCATTTATAGTCCTTTGACTATTTGAATTTTGTCAGTTTATTCTGATTTTATACCGTGTTGACGGTGAATTATGAGAATTGTGGTGATTTTATGAGTATTATGATGAATTGTGGTTTATTGTAATAAATAATCCCTTTTGGAAGGGATTATTGTGTTATTTGTATTCCGGGTGGTTTGACCCGTGAATTTTAAGAAATGCCAAAAACGAGTCCGACACGTCCGTTAGTGTCCAAATGAGTTTTTAAGGGTTTAAAGTGTAAATATGGCAAGTAAATACTCTAAATTATTGGAAAAGTATTTTTAAGGTGAATAAAAATGCTAATTAACTTTGGGGTAAATTTTACGGTTGAGTTTTACGAGCTTTTAAGTGATCCCGACACGAAAAGAAGGACCCGAGACCTCCTAGGATGCCTTGGACGATTTTGATACCACAAGGGAACCACAAGTCCCTTTTCTAAGAACCTTGTCCCATTCATGCACCTTTACATATCCCATTTTTATTTCAAAAAAACACACATAGTTCATTTTTTTCACAAAAAGTATCTCTCTTTCTCCCCCTCTTGTGCGTCCGAACCAAGCTACACAAACACACTTATAATTTTTGAATTTTGATCAAGAAAACATGAAGACATACATATTTGGGGTTGATTCTAGTGTTTGGGTATTCATTTAAACAACGTTTGGGTTGTCCGGTTCGTGTCGAAATCTACAAATTTGAAGATTTTCTTGTAAGTTTTCAAATTTAAATTTTGTTTGTCCTTTTGGGTTTATTTTGATGCATAGATGTTAATTGTACAAGTTGATCGTTGTGAAAATCAATTTTTGAAAGCGAAATGAATAAAAAGGGTGGTGTTTGGTTCGTGTATGGTAAAAAAGGAAAAAGATGGTTTTTGTAGTTTTGATGTTGTGGTCGTGATGGTTGAATAATATATGTTGCTAGATAGCTTATTTTTGATAGTAGCTTGTATAGCTTATTCGGGCTTATTTTTAAGCTATTTATTGGCTTATTTTGGGCTTATAAGCCACGAAAAATTTCCTCAAATCAATAGAAGTGATTTTGACTATTTTGTGTTATGGCGTATGTTTGTGGACTATTTTTGAGGCTTATGGTAGAACCAAATACGATACGTAGCTTACTAGCTTATTTTTAAGCTTAATATACGTATTTTTGGGAATATAGGCTCACGGCCCAATAAGTCTATTTAAGTCGTGGCTTAATGAGAGGGCTTATTGTGGTCCGAATTATTTTCTACATATAAGTATATACTTATATATGTAAATGGGCTTTGAATTTGGACTTGGATCGTATTTTGGACTTATAAAAGTCTTAATGGACCCTTGTTGGGCCTTAAAGCCCAATAAGCGATATTTAGTCGTTGTGAGAGTTTTAGATCGGGACTTTTGGAAGAGGAGAAAAGAGAATATAGAGAAAAATAGATAAAAAACATAAATACAACTCGGTTGTGAGAGTTTTGTCGTACTTTTGAAAGTGGAAATGTATTTACGACGTGATATTGAACGGTATTTTGGGAAAAACATTTTAGTAAATGTTTAAGATTGAGAATTTGGAATTTTGTCGAAAAGTGTCGAATTTATGAAAAGTGTTGAAAATAAGGTTTGAAACCTTAGAAAACATTGTTTGAGCGTACGGGTCATATCGAAATTTCATAAAAAGTTTATATTTAGAAATTTTCCTAAAAACATGATTTTTGATTTTTAAATAATAAAATATTATTAATTATTTTATTTATTTAATAAATTCACTAAAAGACAAAAAATATAATTTTTCTTGAAACTTCTTTAATGTGTTTATTATGAGTAAACGTTTCATTTTTTAACCATATTATGATTATTTTGAAGTGACTAAGGTTTACCTAATGGACTTGTCGAAATATATTTATAGTTATTAATTATAAATATTTATTTATATTACTTACCTATTTTCTCTAAATAGTATAAGAATGTATTATCGGGGAATGAGATTGATACGATTGTGGAAATATGTCGTCAACCATCACACCACTAAATTGTTTTGGGTAATTGTACTACGCGTCTAAACTCTATGCATCAAACGTGAAGATTGTTTTGGGAATTGGTGATTTAATTGGGACATTAACTGGACTAGGTCGTGTGCGGGCATCATTGCATTTGCTTGTGTGATTGAGTTTTGGTTTCTAAAGGCTTGCTTAAGGTGAGTTCTCATAGCCCCAGTTTTTACTATTTTTCCGTTGGGGGGAAATGATACTCAAATGTGTTTTGAAATGAACTCTGCGAAATGTGGTTTTGTTTTTGGGACAAGATATGTGCTTATGACTGTTATGTGAATATTATGCATGATTATTGGATCGGATGAGTACGCCTACCCAGTGTTGTGAGATTATTGGATCGGATGGGTACGCCTACCCAGTATTTGTGTGATTATTGGAGCGGATGGGTACGCCTACCCAAGTTTGTATGAGGTCCTGCCCTAATGTTAGTGCTCCAGCTGGTAGGCTCTTTTGGTGCGTAAGTGACATATGGTGACTGACTAGCGTAGGATGCTATGTCTTGGCTTGTTTACATATATTCACTGTCATATAGCACTATTGTCCACTGTTGAAATATTGGCACAACTTTTGGGTTTAAGGTCAAACCTACGAGCTCACCAACATTATCGTTGGCGTTTTCGAGTATCATTTTTAGGTGAAGTGAAAGAAGTATAGTTTGGTGATTGTGTTAGCAGACTTAGAAGTATCCCAAGTGGAATTTCGTGTGAATTCTTGCTTGCTTGTTGTTTTGATTTTGGTATTTTGATGTTTTGGATTAAGTTTGGATTATGGTCCCCTGTGTGGGCAGTTGAATAATTGTAAGAGATTGTGGATTTTAGTTGTGATTTGGGACATCACTCGAGTTGTTCGAGGTTGATGATCTTTATAGCACTTGGAGTTTTGCAATGTAGTTTTCTCTATTTTGTACCTTGTGTTATTATTGATCATTATGTTGCATTCTTGAGTTTTCGCCTTTTTCATGGTGTGACAGTCCCTATTTTAGGGGTGTTACAACCGAGGCATCTTATCTTATCTGAGATACACTCACAAAATGTTTTGATGTTTTTTGAACACATTCTTTCACGACTATCTTTATGTGTTCACAAACATATAGTGTCCGAGTATAATTTTTTCAAGTATGCTTCAATGACATTTCATGAACGTACAAAAATTGTGTACTCGACACTATCTTCATCCCTCAACATTACATTGTTGTTATTTCAACGACAAGTAATGTTACATGTATTGATGAGGGGGAGCAAAAAGAAACAGTTTCATAATTCATGCGTAAACATTTTTCTTACGGAATTTTCATGACAAATTTTAATCAATTGGTATTTCAAATACTAAGAGATTTAATATTTAAAATAAGGGGAGAAAATGTGGTCTATGTAAAGACTCAAGAGTGAAAAGTGCAAACAACTCTACCCACACGTGCGACACACTTTAGAATATCAATGCACGTGTATAGGGGGAGTTTTTCCAAAAGATAAAACTCTCAAAGTGTCAAATGTTTTTTATATTCTATCAAACACTTTAACTGATTGTGAATGGTTTTATGGTTACGATCTTATACCCAACAACCTACTAATTCATGACGATTATGAAGTCATAAGGTGGTTAGGTTAGGTATTAGTCTTATGATCCAACCAGAACCGGAGGGATCTACTCAAGGACACTCTATAGTTAGAAATAGCAGTCCTTAGGTATGATTTGGAGAATAATGAGAAACGAGAATAATGTTGATTAAGGCATGAGCTAACACTGGAACAATCACAACAAGGTGTTAGTAATGACGTCTTGGTAAACATTGAAGGGGTTGAAGAATGAAAAAAAAATGTAAGGATAAAGGGTGTAAAGAAAGAAGCCCTCCATATAACTTAGGCAGAAACTGGGTCAATACATATGCTATCATTCTTCACAAAGATAAATTCTGGTATTGAAAGACATCATGGACCCAGTGATGTACTGCACAACCCTTCCCAGCCATTGAAGTTTCTCTCAAAAGATTCTTGTCTCATTTGTCACGGAGATCAACATGACTTCTATTGACTTTCTCACTCCGAGTTAGTTGATATTGAACAGGTGGGAGTCAGCTCCAACATCCGATCACTAAAACCAAAACGCACAAATCAAGTATAAAGCTAAGAGATCAATCTATAAATCTCATTAGGACACACATTAGGACACATTTCATGATAAACACTTGTTGTTCAACATCTAGAACACAAGTGATAACAAAGAGTCCTACGCATTCCTTGTGATATTGCTAGAACATTCAGTGTGATACTCTTTAGTATTCACAGTGAGGAATTGAATCCTTCCAGTGTCATCATCAAATAGCACTGCGGTAGGTGACTTGTAAGATTCTATATGAATCAAGCTTATGTCAACTGGATATAGATTTTGGCCCGGTAAATGAATGACGACTCAATCAGATAGTAACTAACTGATTAACTCTTATGGTGTTGTCTGCTTTGAGACGTTCCGGTAATGAGAACAAGCTAGTACAACTGGAAACCCTATCAATGAGGTTCCTATAATGAATCTACTTGATCACAGGTACAATATCTATACTGTAAAATGGTCCTCACGGAACCGGAGGTTAACGTTACCGACATCGATGAATGACAAAGACAAAATTCATCCATATCTGCTGTTTATCACTAACATTTAAATGCAGGTTAAGACGATGGAGTAACGACCTCATTCCAGCGATGTCATATTCATTTCCATATGTTCATGCTCAAGCTACAAAGACATACTACAAGCATCAAGATTCAAGAATCAAGAAAGCTAAAGACCAAATAAAAACAAAGACTTTCGAAACTCTGATATTCAAGATCTTCCTTAAAGATATCAAGATTATCAAGACAAATATTGTCAAGGAAGATTGTTAGCAAGCTTTCAAGATGATTAATAGTATGAGCTAGTCGGTACCAAGACACAAGATCACAAGATGGCAAAGACGACAAAGACAAACTAGGAAAAGATTTAAAGATCTCGGAATAAAAGACCAAGTCAAAAGACAATAACAAAGGCTCAATATCAAAGAACACACAACATGAAGGAACAAGCCTACAATAAAGATAACGACCACGACCAAGATCAAGACCACAAGAGCTTAACGATAATGCAAGCTCAAAGAGCTCAAAGACAAAATGACCTCGCTTCGGGGGAGATTGTTAGCCTTAAAATATTGAGTCAACAATTAAAGTCTCGATCATTCAACAAAGGAATCTTGGTCATTATTTGATACACGTTGTAATAGGCTAGTAAAATGTATCGAGCTCGTTTGTAATCTAATTGTGTAAGCGTTATGGGCTTAAGCCCACCAAAACCCGAGCCCGACCCATGGATACTTACCTTAGGCATATCATTAAGCATGTTAGGGAGGGGTTGGTTATCATTTGTATTTTCTCCTACACACTTGATAATCCTTCTACTTTTCTCCTCTCTAAACTATTATCTCCTTCCCCTCTTTATTTCTTATTTCGATTTCTATGTTCTTACTAGTGAAGTGATCATGGTTTAAGTTAGACTTGACATAGATAAACTTTTTCTCTCTCTTCGTCGTGTGCCTGGCGAATCATCAAACGGCGGGGCGAGTTGGTGTAGTGGCGAGGGAAACGACGAAGCCATTTGGGTGCCACGTTAGAAACGGCGAACATACACGCCACCATACATAATGCTCTTATGAGCGTGCAAACTATTTTGATTAGACTTACATCGGTCCTTTTGGTGGGGTCTAATAAATACTGAGTTGAAGTGTTGAACCACACATTAAGCACATAGATGTTTAAATTTAAAAAATTAAGACAAGTATATATGAAAACTATAACTTTTAATATTTTTTTCGTTTATTTTTCTTATTTTCATTCAGTTTAAATAGTGTTTAATCAATATTTTGATAACCGGGTCTCTAATCGACCCGGTCGAGTCACCGGTTCAACCGGTTCGACCACCGGGTCAACCCGGTCTTCCACAAAAATAATATTTATATATATTTGGA
>BQNB010001206.1:90300-144525 GCA_026074375.1 Tanacetum coccineum
GTAATGGTAACGTTTGTTTGTGGTTCGTAAGTTACTCTGTATGATACTATTTCCCCTTACATCAATGAGTAGCGTCAAATTTGTACGCAAGTTTAACTCCATAGTCCATACCAGTGAGTTCAACCGGTCAAACGAGAACGCCAACTGACTATATGAGTCGTCTTCGGTTTTTAAAGGCCGGATGAACGGTATAGAGGCGAACTGCTCAAAACATGGCGACTTTGTCGAACACGGATTAGACCAACCTACAATGAAATTTGATTTTATTGCTGTGAAATACTCTTGTAGTTGTTAGTACAATTTGCGTTATGGGTTTGGATTGGATTTGGATCGCTTGTTAGGCTGGGCCAACTAGATGTAAGTGGAGTAGATCTTGTACTAAGTCAAGTGATTTGGATAGTTTCCTGCACAAATAGAAGTAAACCGTTAATCTTATCGTGGGGACGGACCCCACGATTAGACTCCGGCGTGAGAGTAAGTATTCATGTTTTGTCAGAGAATGTCAGAGTATGTGTGTGTAAAATGTGATTAGAAAACGTACCTTGAACTACCAGAGTATGCAGACATACCCTTTTCTTTATCACCCAACCTGTGGAATACACCCTTTTCCAACCTTCTGAACATCGTCTCTCTTTCCGGATCTTTCCTTTTAGGTGATCTGGATCGGTCGCGCCTTGGTTCAGGGCTTCTGGACATGCTGCGGGCCTCTTTTGGTCTGAGTCTTTTCCTGACGTCTCTTCTTCTGCTTGGTGCCCCCGACTCAAAGTACTGTGAGGTCTCCTCAAAGTTGAGACGAGCTTTTACTGCCTTCAGCTTCTCTTGTTGCACTTTTTCTTGGTGCATCTTTTCAGCGAGCATTGACAACAACTGATTGTAGTTCTTATCATAAAATTCCCTAAGAGCTGCATCGGATGCGGGCTTATTTGGGTTTTCTTGTGATTTCTCTTTTCCTCTTTCCACCGTGTTCCGCATGGCGGACGTGTTTGTGGTAGGAGAAGGACCAAAACGTGTGCTCATGATGAGTATTTTAAGGAACGTAGTTACGCTCGGGTCCCACGGATAGCGCCAACTTGTTAGTACAATTTGTGTTATGGGTTTGGATTGGATCTGGATCGCTTGTTGGGCTGGGCCAACTAGATGTGAGTGGAGTAGATCTTGTAGTAAGTCAAGTAATTTGGATAGTTTCCTACACAAATAGAAGTAAACCGTTAATCTTACCGTGGGGACGGACTCCACGATTAGACTCCGGCGTGAGAGTAAGTATTCATGTTTTGTCAGAGAATGTTAGAATATGTGTGTGTAAAATGTGATAAGAAAACGTACCTTATGGGGTGTCAAAATACCCCTATTTATAGGTGAGCCAAATATTAGGTTTTCTTAGTATTTCGCTCATTTCTGTTATTATGCCGAATTGGGACCCTTGTTAGATAAGGATCCGCTTGTAATCATGGCTTGCAGACGATAATTCCCTTCCTCCGGACGCTTGTTGGTCTGCGAAGAGTTTGTCACGTCCGGCTTGCTTCTTTCGGGCCGTGCCAATATAGAATTGGGCTTAGTTCTGGCCCATTATCTTTTTTGTTGCTTTTACTTGCTTGGTTGGGCCTGGGGCCTATTGTGATAATATGGTTCAGGCCCAGGGGCCTGATATACCCATTATACGTCATCAAGTCCCCCCAGTCTAGTATGCCTATTGCGTGCGATATTGTTGCGTGCGGTAGGTATTGCTAGACTTAGGTTCCATTATCCTTCCATGCCTTTCTTCTTCTTCCGCGGTTGCTTATATTTCCGCGACGTTTCTTTTTATTGGAAGGTGAGACGTGACTGACGTGGTTCATTTGTGGTCTTCTAATACGCACACCATTATTATATGTGCAATTGATGCATTTTTCTTATAAGTTATATTCTTCTAATACGCACACCATTATTATAGGTCGTGAGTGAGACGTTGTCGTCGTTCTTTCTATGTTGAATTTCTCGTTCGATACTTCTTACAGTGAGTTCATAGCCCCACTTTTTCTCTTTTAATGGTTTTTCATAAACTATTTTCGAGGTGAGAATACATGCTCGTTTTACTAAGTAAACTTATTGATTTCTACTAAGTAAACCTTAGTAAACCGCACAGCTTCTTTGGCCTTCTTCGGTTAAGGTAAAACCTATTGCTATAGTTTATCCAGGATATTATGGATGAATTGCTACTTGAATCTTTTCTTCTGTGCCCTGATCAACCACAGGCTGCTGCGTTCTGGGCCCTGAGATCATTGCGCACTCCAGCGGTATGATCCTGCTACTCTGCACTGTGATCGTTTCGCCTGTCACTGGGAATTTCAACATTTTGTGGGTTGTGGACGGGATTGATTTGATTCTCCTTGCACCTAGCCTTCCTATTATTCCGTTGTACGGAGAATGCGATCTTACAACCATGAAGTTCATCCATGCGGAAGTTGAGTGTTCCTCGTCGCCTATTTTTACAAGCAGCGACACTTGCCCCAGCGGCCATATTATTTCTCCACTAAACCCGACCAAGTATGTGGTTGCGGGAACCATTTGGTTTTTGATTTCTGGGCGGAGTTGGTTGAAACAGTGTTCATACAGAATTTCTGAAGAGGCACCCCCGTCTACGTACATGCGGTGGACAAGGTGTCCTCCTACCTCAGCTTCAATAACCATGGGCCCTTCCGTTCCATCTTCTTCCCCTAAAGGTGGGAACGAGATCATCGTCTCCGGAGAGAATGTTTGGGTGATCCTTTGTTTGGCTATCTTCCGTCCCGTCTGTACCATCAGGATTGCTAGTGGCTTGTCCTTTCCTGCGGCTTCTCCCTTCTTTGCCACCTTTGCTTGGTCTTTTCCATTGCTTTGCTTCAACTCTTTGATCAAATGCGACAGCTTTCCTGCCTTAAGCATTTCCTCGATTTGCCTTTTCAGGTGCATGCACTCATCTGTGGTATGCCCTACCTCTTCGTGGAATTCACAGAATATGCTAGCATTCCTTTTTTCCACCGGTGTTGAGGAGGTTTGAACTTTCCTTTGTCTAGAGCCAGGATCTCTTTTGGTGTTTTCGTGAGGAGGGCAAATCTGTCTTGCCTTTTTTCCGGCCTTTGTTGATTCTTAAAGCCTCCTTTCTTGAAATTTTGTCTGTGTCCGACATCTTGCTGCTTCCATGGCAGAAATGTCTTCTTCCGTTCCTGGTTGCCAGCTGCCACTTATCCTCTAAGCAAGGTTGTGGTTATTTTCCACATTTCATCTACGGATTTTGGGATTTTGTCGTGCAAGCGCTTAATCAGCTCAGGGTTCGTGATTCCATGCATGAATCCTGAGATTCTCATGACTTCCGGTGCCCCTTTAACATCCCTACTCTCAGTCTTGAACCTCCGTACAAAATCTTCCGTAGACTCCCTTTCCCTCTGCTTTATGTGATGGATTTCGACGGGGTCTTTGATGCACTTCTTTTGTTGGATGTAATTTGCCAAGAATGCTTCTTTTAGGTCGTCATAACTTTCAATGGACTCCAGAAGAAGATCATCAAACCAAACCCTTGCATTTCCGGTGAGTGTGGAATTGAACATGTGACACCACGTTGGCATCGCCCACCGTTCTACCTTGGCAGCTGTGATATGTGTGAAAACACATATCCATTTTATATCAAAATAGACCCTAAAAAGATCAAAACTGTGCATAAAAGGCTTGTATATTGCTTGTTTTGTCTTTCTTATTGTGTAGATACGGATAAAGCAAAAATCACAAGAAAACGGTTAAAACCAGGCAAAAAACGAACACGGGAACGGAAGAGCACACAAAGAGCTGAAAGTTTTCTACAAAAAGGTCAAAAAGTCAGCAGTGGTCAACCCTTGGTCAAAAACACAAAAAGACAAATCCAAAGTTACCAAACCAGTCCCTCATTTATAAACCAATTCACAAAAATAATCCTTAAAAGTCCTAACGGTCGTTAACTTTTATTTATAAAAGTTAACACATGTTATCTTTGTTATTAAGACCAAATCCATTACCCGAATTTAACCCTTGGCCCAAAACCAACACCCGGTCCAAACCCAAGTCAAAGCCCCGGGTCAAAATAATCAAACGCACCTTTTATAAGTTAAAAAAATGGCGGGAGATACAGTTTTACTGTTCATCTCCTTTCCTAAATTAACCTCTAGATAAAAACAAGGGGAAAATGGTAATTGACAGCATGGATGGGTAATTCAAGGGATAAGGTACTAGTTGGCAGGATAAAACGTCACCCAAGCCCTCTCATTGGTGAAAACCCACAAAGGGAATGCCACGTTGGATGCTAAGTAACACTCAAGGATGGGATTTTTACACTTGAAGTACACTCAGAAGAAGCACAACATGTCACAATCACGGATTGCTACGCTGGCAATCCGTGTGAGCTAAGATATGATCTAACGGCCAAGATTAATCTTCCAATGATTGATTGGAGCGTGTAACAAACCTGTACCTAGAAGCTTCTCCAATGGGCTATATAAAACCTCACTCCTCACACACAAGGGCATCTTTTTTTTCTAGTAGTTAGCTTTTAGAATTTTTAGCTTAATTTAGTTTTAGCTTATGCAAATTTACTTTCAAATGTAATCTTCTCTTTTAGCTATTTGAAATTTTCAACTTTCAAGCATTGTAATCCACTTTGAGTTATAATAAAATCCTTATTTTCAGTTTTCATAAGTTGTTTTTACTCATAAAGCTCTTAATCATTTTCAAATGTTAAGCTACTATTCCATAAGCTACTCATAAGCTCTCACAAGTCTCTAAGCTTGTGATAGAGCTCAATTCAGTCTTTAATATAATTAAATCTTAAAATCAGTTAAGCTTAAATACCTTGATTTAATTGGATTGAGAGCTAATGGAAGGGAAGCTAGCCATGGATGAGCTTCCAAGGACTTTACTAGCTTATCCATAAGGATAAGCTAGAGCTGTTGATGCTCATTTGAGCTTAATATAGCCTTTGTTTAGCTAAGGCACTTGTAAGTCTTCTTTACTTTTCTGTCTTTAGTTTTCTTAGTATAGTTTTGCTTAAATTTGCTTATTAATTGCTTACATGCTTATTTAGTTGCTTATTTGAGCTTAAATCTGTTTCTAATTGCTTATTAATGATGAATGTCTATCTGTCTTTAGTTTCCTTAATATAGAATTTAGATTTACTCATTTTGTCCTATAAATCATAAAAACCAAAAAAATATTTAGCATAGTTTGTAGGACTTTAATTCTAGCTTTTCTAGTTGTTGAAATAAGCTCACTAGGTTAGTTATAAGCTACTAGCTATCTGGTATTAAGGTTTCATTAACTAGATTTTAGAATCATTAGCTAATATGAAATCTGTCAATGTTAAAGGGGTGTTTGGAATAGTGCAGTTTGACCTCATAAGTCAAAGTAACTTGGTAATTTTTCTTTGGTTAGTTTGATTTTCATATTTGATTAAGTATTAAGCAGGTTTGTAGGATTAGTTTAAGCTTAACAAAATTTTAAGGCTTATTTCTACTCTCCTGCACCAGGGGAGTTTATTTTCAAAAAGCTAATAAGAGAATTTTGGATCCAAGCTCTTGTGAGCTTGGATTTTGTTTGTGTTGTGTTCAAACACTTTCAATTTGAAAGTGTAATGCAGGTTTTACCCTTAAGGTAACCTGCAAGTTGTTTTTGCCATTTCACCAAGTACATTAACAGGTTTAATAGCAGTTAAAACTGCTGTCATTTTGATCAAATTTAGGATAGCTTAAGTTAGTTTTAAACTTTAAAATTCAGTAGATAATTAGATTACATATAGGATTAGATGGATTAAAACTTGCTTTCACATTTCTAGCTTATTTCTTAAGGTAATTTAATTTTAAAAGTTCATCAAAAGTCCTAAAAAAAACCAAAAACAGTAGTAACTAAATCTTAGCTTTTAAACTTAGATTTCTAGCTTATAGTATTAGTTTTTATCATTTATATTTGTAGCTTATTAATAGAGTAATTAGATTTCAAAAGCTTAGTTTCTGTCATAGCTTATAGAGCTTTTTAGCTTATTTAGATTTTGAGTTTTTAATGCTTATTTCTGAGTTAGCCTTTTAGATCATCAAATTAAGTTAGCTTATAGTGTTCTTAGCTTAGGTATCTTTTAAAATTTAGTTGCTAGGTATCATAAGCTATCCAGAATAGGTTTTAGAATTGAAATTGAGCTTAATTTGAGTTGTGTGCAAGCATTTAAATGAAAATTAGCTTTTTGGCCCTCAAAGGCTCACTTTCTGAAAACAGCTTCTTGAAAAGCTTTTTGAGAGCTTATTTTTAGGTTTCAGCTTATAGTTTCTTTATTAAAGTAGCTTAAAAAGCTGTCCTCTACAACTTTTGTTCTTTAAGTTTTTAAAAATAAAAAAAGGGGAAGTGGAAATCGGGGGTGAGCAAGGCTCGAACCCCCGACCTCAACACCTCAACCCTTTTATAAACACACACACCACACTCCTTACCGCTGTGCCCTTGGGTCTTTTTCATAAGATTCTTGCACAATTAATTATTTATATTCATTTTTGCCCTATAAGCTTATTAAGCAGTTCCAGCTTATTTCACAGCTTATACAATAAGTTGTGCTTATAAGTTTATTTTTTCTATGATTTAATTAGTTTAAGCTATTTTTTGTAATTTTTCTAGAATTTTTATAGTTCGTTTAGTATGTTTAAACATTTATTTTCATTACAAACTTTAAAAAATCATAAAAAATAGAAAAATAATCAAAAAATATATTTTTTTAGAAAATTTTTTTTTATCAAAAAGTTCATAGGAAAATTAGTTTTGCTTTCATAGGGTCTAAATTTTAAATTTTCGTTTTTTAAAGAACGAGATTCGTTCCCGTTTTCGTTTTTCGTGTTTTAACGCTCATTTCAACTCCATTTTTATTCTAGTTTCCTTTAAACTTACTTTTTAGTCAAATAGAGTCCATTTAAAAAGAAAAATTTAAGTTAGCTTTATTTTTAGTAATTTAGGGTTTTTGACCTCCGTTTTGTGGTCCCGTTTTACGTTTTTTTAGTTAAATTTTGATTTCCAATTATTTGTCTTCATGCTTAATTGTTAAAATTTGTTAATTTTAATTGTTAAAAGTAGTTAATCAAATCAAACTTTGTTTTCAATTCAAATCATTGTCCGAGCATCTAAACGTGGTTTCAATTTCACAAGTCGTTGGGGATAACGACCCGGGAATCATACTTCCCGGTTAATATACGTATTATATTATATATATTTGTGAAGACTTTCCTTTTTACCTTTGTCCTCAAGGGTAATCTGGTAATTTTCCATCATATTATATATATTATATTTTACGTGTATAAAATTGCTTCAATCAAGCTGCCTAAAAATTTTTAAGATGATCTTTCGGATCTTCACTTTCGTCATACATTTTGACATGACTAGGCATACGGATTCTCTTTGGTAGATCGAAATAGCGGATGCGAGGCGTGAACGGATCAGTCACCTCGCATACCCATGGTTTGGATAGGTCCTCATCCTTCATATTTGACCTTTGCTTTTTAGATTTAGATTTCCAATGTTCTCCTGCACTGTCCTCGCTTTCTGACATTCTTCCTCCTTTACGTGAGTATGCTTTTCTGTCATGATGCCTCTTAGGAGCGGGCTCTGTTCCTCGCGAGCTGGAACTCTGATAATAGCTTTCGGTGTCTCCGCGGCTGCTGTGATGTGACTGACGCCTTGAACTACCAGAGTATGCGGGCATACCTTTTTCTTTATCACCCAACCTGTGGAATACACCATTTTCCAACCTTCTGAACACCGTCTCTCTTTCCGGATCTTTCCTTCTAGGTGATCTGGATCGGTCGCGCCTTGGTTCAGGGCTTCTGGACATGCTGCGGGCCTCTTTTGGTCCGAGTCTTTTCCTGACGTCTCTTCTTCTGCTTGGTGCCCCCGACTCAGAGTACTGTGAGGTCTCCTCAAAGTTGAGACGAGCTTTTACTGCCTTCAGCTTCTCTTGTTGCACTTTTTCTTGGTGCATCTTTTCAGCGAGGATTGGCAGCAACTGATTGTAGTTCTTATCACAAAATTCCCTAAGAGCTGCATCGGATGCGGGCTCATTTGGGTTTTCTTGTGATTTCTCTTTTCCTCTTCCCACCGTGTTCCGCACGGCGGACGTGTTTGTGGTAGGAGAAGGACCAGAACGTGTGCTCATGGTGAGTATTTTAGGGAACGTAGTTGCGTTCGGGTCCCACGGATGGCGCCAACTTGTTAGTACAATTTGCGTTATGGGTTTGAATTGGATCTGGATCGCTTGTTGGGCTGGGCCAACTAGATGTGAGTGGAGTAGATCTTGTACTAAGTCAAGTGATTTGGATAGTTTCCTGCACAAATAGAAGTAAACCGTTAATCTTACCGTGGGGACGGACCCCACGATTAGACTCCGGCGTGAGAGTAAGTATTCATGTTTTGTCAGAGAATGTCAGAGTATATGTGTGTAAAATGTGATCAGAAAAACGTACCTTGTGGGGTGTCAGAATACCCCTATTTATAGGTGAGCCAAATATTAGGTTTTCCTAGTATTTCGCTCATTTCTGTTATTAGGCCGAAGTGGGACCCTTGTTAGATAAGGATCCGCTTGTAATCGTGGCTTGCGGACGCTAATTCCCTTCCGCGGACGCTTGTTGGTCTGCGGAGGGTTTGTCACGTCCGGCTTGCTTCTTTCGGGTCGTGCCAATACGGAATTGGGCTTAGTTCTGGCCCATTATCCTTTTTATTGCTTTTACTTGTTTGGTTGGGCCTGGGGCTTATTGTAATAATATGGTTCAGGCCGGCCCAGGGGCCTGGTATACCCATTATACGGAATCAGTAATGGTAACGTTTGTTTGTGGTTCGTAAGTTACTCCGTATGATACTATTTCCCCTTACATCAATGAGTAGCGTCAAATATGTATGCAAGTTTAACTCCATAGTCCATACCAGTGAGTTCAACCGATCAAACGAGAAGGCCAACTGACTATATGAGTCGTCTCCGGTTTTTGAAGGCCGGATGAACCGTATAAAGGCGAACTGCTCAAAACATGGCGACTTTGTCGAACACGGATTAGACCAACCTACAATGAAATTTGATTTTATTGCTGTGAAATACTCTTGTAGTTGTGACTATATTACACCGAGAGTATAAATACTCAGTGTGGTTTTCACTGTTTCCTTTTTAATCTTCTCCAACTAAAATCGTCATTGTTAAAAAATTCTTAAAGCTTTTTTCAATCTGTATCCTTTGTGCCCTACTTTGAAGAACTTTTAGACTTTCAGGTTAGGCCCCAATCTTTGTTTTCTTTATATCATGGGCAGTATTACAGATATAAAATCTGCTCTTACTGAAAAGGCTTTGCAATTTTTTTGTGAAACGTACCATATTCCTGATGAGGTTCATCCACAGTTACCTAACCTTGATCAAACGATTCATGAAATGCCCACTGGCAAGATAGGTGTATATACTAGATTCTTTGAGTATGCTAATTTTCGATTACCGCTTTCCACCTTTTTTGTTGACGTGCTCAGATACTATCGCATTTATATATCCCAGCTATCCGTTATCGGTGCGACCAAAGTATCTCATATTGAGGTTCTTTGCCGTGCTCATGGCTTTGAGCCAACGGTTGGGTTGTTTCGTTGTCTTTATGTGAATTCTAAAAACAAGGGGTGGATTTCGTTCAGTAAACGTCCAAGGAATGATGCCGTGTGCTACACCAAACCCTTAGATTCGTTGAAAAACTAGAACGATCATTTCTTTTGGGTTGACGCTTTTGCTTGTCCTGCCTCCTTTCCGTGGGATACTAGCAAAGTGTGCGAAAAGACCTTTCCTAAATCTTCCAAAAATTTAATGTGGACATTCGTACCATTGTTTCCATCCAGCTCTTTCATCAAATATTGAACCCTTTCTTTGTCTAGTGGGAATCAGCCGCTATTATACCTTGGATGAAAATACTTATCCTCAATTTCTTCGTGACGATGATGAGGGTGGGTGTTTATTATTATTTTCCTTTTATGCTATACTTTTTGATCATATTTTCTAACTGTCTACATTTTTTATAGAAATGGATTTGCTTTCGTTCATTCGTACTGCCGACCCCACAAAGGTTAGGATTGGTAGGAGGAGAGTGGTGATTGAAGGCTGACCAAAAAACTGTTAGATACCACTGTTGGCCGTATCGTTCCTTTGCTTTCGGTTACACCTGCCCGTGTGAAAAGTGAACTTGTTGCCAGTGTTGACAGGCTATTTGATGAAAGTGGAAGCGGAACTCAATCAGAACAAGGAGATTCCGCGGGTGGTGGTCGTGATGAACAAGATATTGTCATTCAACCGGTTGTTACAGTCATTACTACTGCTATTGAGGATGTGATTACGTTACAGCCAAGGCGTCCAAAAAAGAGGAAGCACATGTTTTGATGCTGGGGTCTTTCTCACCTCCCAAAAACTTATGAGGGCTCACGGAAAACTTTCTGAGTGGGGCATCCGTAGGTGGCAAGTCCAAGTCTGTGGTTCAACAGTTGCTTGTTGGGGCTGTTCAAAATGTTGTGGTTAAAGGTGAGCCTATTCCGACTTTGCCGTTTGTGACTTCTTCCGTGTCTGCCACGCCGGAGCGTGAGGAAGAGGATCACACTGATTCTTTAGCTGGGGCTACCTCTATATGTTGGAGTCGCAAAGGTTTGTAATTTCCTCATATGTTTCTCTCATTTCCGGTTGTTAATATTGCGGAAGTGAGCTGACTCTTTTATCAAGCCTTCGTTTCGCTAATGACAATGGACAAACTACTGTTCATTCCATTGTTGACCCTATACAACTGCTAAAGAAAAAATTGTTGGTATTCTGTTTTTGGTGATGGTTCTTTCTTCTAGGGTGATCATACTGTGGGAGGCTTCTCTGGCTTACTAGTAGTGACTTCCTTGTTGGTGTTAATCGTGCTGTTGTTAGTCCGACAAGATATTCGAAAGTGTAGTACCCCAAATGGAGTGTCACCAATTGTTCTCGTTGTAGATGATGGCGGTATGAAGTTTGCTCCTCCTAGTTTTTTTATTCTTATCCGTGGATTGGAGCAAGACTAAATTTTCATGGAAAATTAATGTAGGGGCCCGCTCGCCAAATGTCTCTTAGGCTGAAGTGAGAATGCGTGTTGAGTTTTAATATCAGGGAAAAAAGAAGATGAGTGCGTTGTAGAGGAGGGAATAAACTTATTGCTGAAAATCGGGATGAAGAGGTTTGCAAATTCAAGGCTCAGTTGTTGGTTGAAGAGGGGAAGTACGGAAGTATTCGTTCTTGTGCTGGGTTCAGACTTTAGCGGATCGTAATATTGTTTTGGAGAGGGAGAAGGGTGAGCTTGATATTAAAGTGGCAGACCTTGCGGCTACCGTTAAGGTTAGGGAACAAGAGGTTGCTGATTTGGATGCCATGGTTACTTCCATTAAGCTTCATAATGACAATCTTACTGACCAGCTACGCATATTTATACTTAAGTTCCTCTCTTTTTTTATTTATATTCTGCCATTTTCTTATGTTTCCGCTTGATTTTAGGTGCATAAGCTGCAAGCTTCCTCTACTGTACTTCAGGATAAAGTCACGGCATATGACAACTTCATGGGTCAACTTGAGAAGTTCCAGGATGACCGGATAAGGGAGATGAATGAAAAATTTAATAAACTGGATACCAATCTTGGTACTTGTCCTTTCACTTGGAGAATATGTTTTACCGATCTTCTGACTACCATCTCTTGGACGTCGATGGCTTCTTACTCATGGCTTAGAGCTTGTTATCGCCAAATGCTTGAACTCTACAGAATATCTTTCCTCTCTTGGAGCGGCGATTGGTAAGGCCGTTGAGAAGGGTATGCAAGAAGGATTATATGCCGGAATCACCCATGGCGCGACGGGTAGAGTTTTGACCGATGTTGCTGCATATAATCCATCCGCGGAGGCAGATTATCTTTCTTTAGTGACAGCGTTTCAAAAGTCGTTTAACTTTTCTTTATCTCAGAGTTGAAATTCAAATAACGATGCTAGCATTGATATATTTATGAATCCTTTAGTTTTGGAAGATAGTCTTGCCATTTTTTTAGCTTATAGTTTTTTTTCTAGCTCCATAAGTGAACACTTGAACATGTCTAGAGCTAAAACTGCTAGCTTTTGAAGTGGGTTAGGTAACGGTGTACTAACGATCGTTAACTCATGTAACTTTTTTGTGTCTGCTAACTTAAATGGTGGAGGTAATATTTCCGTTATTCCGTATAGTGTTTTATTCGAATTGTGCATGTAATAGACGATGGTCTTTTAACGTGATATTGGTTTTGTGGGACAATTTGCGAAGTATGATGAGACCTCCATAATTACAGTGTAACATTGATGATGTAAAAGAAGTGGTAGCGAAATGGTTAATGGTGGTGAGTGGAAGTGTAAAAATGAAATGTGTTGCTTGTGAAGATGGATCGCGTAGCGAGACTAGTAATGAAAATAGAAAATGATGTCGAGAAATAGTAGCAAAATGCAAATTATGGCTTTCAAAAATATCTTAACACTAAGTTATGAAAATGAAAACGACCCATTTTGACCCACGTCTTTTTTTTGTCGAAAGAGGAACAAATACACAAGTTAATCTTGTTATTTTACTAAAGGTAAATATAAAAAATTACAAGTCAAATCAAGTATAGTTTGTATTATTACAAAAATACGCTCTCTTTGTATTTTGTAAAAAAGTTAATTCCTTGAAAATATATCATACTTGTTAATTGCGTGTAGAGTACTATTTTTTTTGAATGTGACACCAACTTTTCAAATTTCAATCATTGTGTGTTTTTTTAACCATTTTACCCTTACTTTTTTATAATTTCAAGGAGAAAATGGTCATTTTACATGGTAGAATAGTCACAAAAGATATACAATGATCGAAATTTGAAAGGTTGGTGTCACAGTTGAAAATAAATAGTACTCGACACACAATGACAAATGGTAAAAAGTATAATACATTTTCAAGCAATTAAGTTTAAAGAAAATAAACAAAAACCGTCCAAACTTAGTTACCTAAACATGACAAAACTTGCTCTTCAAATTCATGCGGTTTTTTATTCTCATGGTATACATGTTCGTCATTTTGTTAGTCATTGGTATGTGGCATACAAGTGAAGCATTTCTTTCTTTTGCTTCACATTATCCTTGTATAGGCGACGAATCCATTAATGCATATAGGTTTATCATAAGCTAAACGTTACTGATTAGAACTATATGTGGGGATCGTATCGTTTATAAATGTTACTGACTGATTAAGAGTTATATGTGGGGATCCTTTAATGCATAAATTCAAACAATGTTACTTGAGTATGTGATCTAAAATTTCCATTATTACATATACACGAACTAGTCTATTCATACAGCCATGAAGATAATAATAGTTAAGATGATAATTCAGGGCCGACTAATATATTTGGAGGTCCTGAGCGATAATTAAAAGAGGCCACATCAAAACCAAAAAAAAATCAAGTGTGTACATTGTTGGATTATGGTAGTTGGATACGCAATATACAACTAGAAATGTGTGAGCCTATTGGGGGCACACACGTTAAACACATAGAGTGCGTTTGTTACTTCACGAAGCTTTCTATGTAAACCATTTGGACCAAACATCGACTAGACAAGAACCATGTGTTGTCCTAGTGTAGCCGGCCACATAAAGAAGGTTCTAGGAAGTTCGATGTATGTAGAGATAAGGAGAAGGAGGTGTGATAAAGGGAAGGTGGAGGTTATGATGATAAGGCTAACAACTTTAGATTTTTTTATTCTTATCACAACAGGGATTGAGGCTTTATAAACCCTCACCCCCTTGCTCATTCCACGGTACAACAAAAACACAGAGCTCCCAAATCAGATTCACATCTCTTTATTTTCTTTTAAGTCGAATATCAAAACACATATTGGGGTTTTTGATTTTCGGTTCCTTCTCTTAGCCACTGCTGAATTTCGGTAGACCTTTAAAAGGTTTCTACAAGTGTGATTCGATTCCATTGATCTTACAACAGGTCCATAACTTCGGTTTACAAGTTTTCAAGGCGTGACAACTGTTTGATTTGATCTAGGTCTCGTGGTTTTTGGTTTTCGGTTGTTCCTGCTCATTTTTGGTGCACACCGAATTCGGTGAAACCTTAGGCCTCACCTTCTGATTTTTGGTACTCAATTCAAAAGTGGTTTTAGGACTTTATTCAGGAGTGCTTAGTATACAAAGTTTGTTTGGGATACACGTGAAGTGGGACTAGCATCCGAGCATGCTTGTTGACGTGTTTGTGTGAGTTCTCGTAGAGGTGGAAACTTATCCACTAAGTTTCAATTGCTGTTGACTTCAAGGGTTAGTTTTCTTATTTTTATTTTGTTTATTTAATGTGTGTTAACTATATGAACCAAACAAGATCCATAATCCGTTTGCGGACATCGTAGTGTTAAAGGTTAACGAAGTTTTAAATCCTACAGTGCAATCACGAGACAACGTCGTTTGGTTGATTAAGAGGTTACACACATAATTTAAACAACCCAGGACTGCATGAAATCTAGTTATTATTGTTTTATTGAAAAATTATGCAACGACATGTCAATCCCGTGCCCTAAATAATAAAAAACCCTAGAATCAATGATATGAAACTTGATAAAAGAATAGACTAAAATTAATTGTTTAATGAGCTGCCCACGTTAATCTATTCTTGTTTTATCTCTGCCTTGAAAACTCACGGCAATCAGCTTCTAATGAATGGATGTGACGATCTAGGTACTTTAACTTAAACCTATGAGAGTGCTTATGGTTCTCTAAATGGGGAATACTCTATTTTTAGAACTCGAGACCTTTATATGATTACTCTATTCCAATATAGAGTTTGTCTTCAATTTTACTCCAAGTTTCTGTCTGTTTTAATTGCTTATATGTGATATGCCATGTGTCTAGTCAATATTTGCAAAATAGACTTTATGAAACTCTTAAAACGGACTTATAGAGAAATTTGGATGAACATGTCAAGTATTAAGCATACTTCTTGTGACTTGTTATGTGTTATTTGCGAAACGGGGATTTTTGGACAAATTTAATACCGACATTAAACTATAAAATTTGATTTCTTGTGTAATTTTAGTTTTATGTGTGCAATATAGGCTTTAATTGATCTTTAATCTTCTCCCGCCTCACTACATGCTTCGGCATATGAGGGAATTATTAGAATTACTTGTGTCTTCGGACGCTTGTAGGAGTACAATATAAGGATTGATCAATTTGTAATTTCCACCATATTGGAAAAATAATAAAACTAATGTTTAACAAAGGGGTTTTCTTAACATAAAAAAGCATCATTACCTAATTGGAAGTACGCCTCATCCATTATTGACAAACTAAAAGTAGAAGTTGAATGCAAGAGAGCTAACGGCACCCCAAAAAGAAGTCCCAGTTTTTTAATAAGCTCGCGTTGACAACCAGTTTTCTTTCACCCCTTCTTTGTGCGTCTAAAGGGAGCTATCGCAAAACATATTGACAAAATAATTCTAAACCAAAAGTTAGACAAAATATTTCTTAACTTTGTGCTACAAGTTATTTTGCATGCTTCTTGTACACGATTTTGTCACAGTTATGTGTATACCCTTATATGAAATTTTAAGTCTATGCCAGCCAAATTAAGAACACGTGCAATTGGATTGACCTCTCTGGTCAGATCTCAGGGCCTTTCCAACCCATGGTGAATTTTTTCATAGGTCAGATCTATTCAATTTTCGCACGTTCTTTTTTGGTGGACTTAAATCGAGTTACCTGGTCAGACCTCGGACCCGAGGCATAAGATGAGACCAAATATGCTTTTGACATTACTATATGAGTTACTAATGTCATCAGTCTCATAAAACTAATAGTTGCAGTCCATGCAATTAACGCTCGTCGGTTACCTCTTGCCCCACTTGTTTACACGTTGGTCAGACCTCTGGTAATAAGTGGGAGGTCAAGTTGGATCTTAGTCTTATTAGTAATTAATTGGGTAGTTAATTATTTTAAGAATTTAATTATTGACAATACTAATATTTAAATTTTTTCTAATTATAGATGACAACCTCGTCTGCTAACAATTCGGTCTTCAGGGGTTTCTTCGAGAAATAAAAACTAACTGGACCCAACTTTATTGAAGTTGATCAACAACTAGATTGTACTATCAATTGAGGATAAGTTTGAATAACCTAGAGCAGCCAATTCATCTTGCTCTCTGTAGCACAAGGGTCAGCTAGTTGCTCCTGAAATCACTACAGCTCCTACTGCATGGATTAAATGATCAAAAGAGATTGTTGGACTCATGCTCATGACCATGGAACCAGAGATCCAACAAAATCTGGAAAACCTTCATGCTCATGAAATGCTAGAGGTGTTGAAAACTCTGTTTGCTCAGCAAGCAGAGCAGGAGCTTCTTCAGACTACGCGAGATTTTCACTCTTGCAAGCATGAAGAAGGGCAGTCCGTTAGCTCGTATGTTCTGAAAATAAAGGGCTACATAGAAAATCTAGAGCGTTTGGGGTACCCCGTGTCACTTGCCCTTGCAGTGAGTCTCATTTTGATCGAACAACACAAGGAATTTGACGGTTTTGTGCAGAATTACAATATGCACAGCATGGGGAAGACAGTTAATGAATTGCATGATATGCTAAAGCACCATGAGCAAACTTTGCCAAAAAACAACACTCCTGCTCTTCATGCTATTCGAGCAGGTAAAGTCTAGAAAGGTAGCAAGCACAAAAAATCGCAACCCCAAATGGTTGCTAGGGGACAAAATCAAGGAAAGGAAGAAAATAAGCTCGCTTATGCTCTCAAGCTCAAGATTCCCCCTCTACCCAAGAGGGAAGATCCTGCAAATGACTCAATCTGTCATGAATGTGGTGAGACAGGACATTAGAAGAGAACTGGTCCACAGTAATAGCCGAGATGCTAAGAAAAAAGAACACGCTTCAGGAAGCAAGAGTGTTCAAGTATCTTCACTATAGAACTCAATACTTTCCTTAATAGATCATGGATCTATGACACTGGTTGTGGTACTCATATTTGTAATACAACGCAACGTCTAAGGGCATGTAGGAAATTGAAGTCGGGGCTTTTTAGCTTGTACGTGGCAAAGGTCCAACGTGCACAGTTGAAGCAATTGCTTTTCTATCTTTATCGTCTCCCTAGCGGATTAGTTATTGTTTTTAAAAAACAATATTTCCATAAGCCTCCTACTATAACTAGAGGAGTAATTTCAGTTTCCCGTTTGTACGATGACCAATGTTGCAAAACTCGCGAGTCGCTAGCCGGGCTGTCGGCCACCCTGTAGCCTATAATCGGTCTAGGCGCAATTAATCGGTTTTGCAAATTTTATATATAAAATTTAAAGTTACTTGTATGAGATGGATACAATACTTTAAATACACTAAAATTAAATGAGTTCAAAGTTACATTGTTCAAAACATAGACATAGATAATAAAAGTTAACAGTTAACAATTCAAAGTCACATTGTAAAAAAAATGTTTGACTTTCGTTGATCGATTAGGCCGATTTGACTGATTTTTGTCCGATTTGACCGATTTGACCATTTTTTACCAATTTTTGACCAGACCGATTTTTCATCCGATTTGCCTTATTTTTCAAGGTATATGGCCGAGTAGCGATTAATCGACGATTACAAGGCCGCCTAGGCCGGATTTGCAACCATTCCATGAGACGGTTTATGTAATCGCTTAGAGGAATAATCAATCAAGTTTCTATGAAAAACATGGTTTATTCTAAATGCTGTCCCCACGGGATGGTTATTTTTAAAATTGACATGTCTAATTCTTAATACAAATGAAAGTTCTATGTATGTTTATTTGTAACAACAAAATAGTCAAGGTTTAACTTGACACTGCTCTTTTGTGCCATTGTCATCGTGGACACAAAAGCAAGAACACATTGAGAAGTTTGCAACACGATGGACTTTCTAAATTTCAACTTGACCTTAGGGCTTTTAAAAATGCGTCCTTGTAGCGTCTGGAAAGAATGGCATGAAAACTTACATACACCATCAAGTGAAAGGCCAAATACTTAACTAGTACTAATACACACCGATAATGTGGCCCATTTAAGAAACAGTCAAGTACAAGGAGCAAACTACTTCGTCACTTATCACTAACGACTTAGTCTTTATGGTTATGTTACTTGTAAAAGCATCAACATGAAGTGTTTTGATAAACTTCAAAGTGTTACAAAAGGAAAATAGAAAATCAAAGCTCGTAAAGATACCATAATATTTGCTACTTCTGAACGGCGAGGCGAATAAATAAGTCAAGAGTTTTTTTGGACCATCTTAAAGGATCATGTGATTATCGCCCATCCGTACTCCTCTTTACACGCCACAACACAAGTGTGTGCAGAGAGGAAAATAGACCCTACTAGATATGGTTCGATCCATGATGAGTCAAATAACTCTTCCAAAGTCCTTTTGGAATTATGCTCTTGAGACTGCTGCATGCATTCTCAATATGGTTCCAACTAAGAAGGTTGAAAAGACACCATATGAAGTATGGCATGGGCAAGCCCTTAAGCTGTCTTACTTAAAAGTCTGGGGTTGTGAGGCACTTGTTAAGCGAGATACTCTTACCAAGCCTGACAAGTTTAGAAACAACAGGTCTATTGAAGTGTTATCTTCCATAGGATACCCAAAGGAAACAATGGGATATTCTTTCTACTACCCACTCCTAGAACAAAGTATTTGTTGCTCGGAAATGCTAATTCCTAGAGAAAAGTCTTAAATAACTCAAGAAGCAAGGGGATCCTAAGAAGATCTTGAAATTATTCAAGAAGAAGATACGCATCCTTCTGAAGACAACACCAGCTTGCATCATGAAAGAGGATTATCCTAGAAATAGATGAACCTCCAAAGTGATACATTCCCCTCATAAGTTCCACAATGACAGACAATGTGCCATATCGTATGTGCTTATACATCGATGTTGATGAGCATGAGTTAGGGGATCTTAGTGAACCTGCTAACAATAAAGCTGCATTGTTAGACCCCGAGTCTGATAAATGGCTGAATGCTATGAATGTGAAAATGCAATCCATAAAAGACAACGAAGTCTGGGACTTAGTTGATCTTCCTCCTAACGGAAAAACCGTTGGTAGCAAGTGGCTCTTTAAGAAGAAGACCGACATGGATGAAGCTGTACACACCTATAAAGCTCGTCTTGTGGCGAAGGGCTATACTCAAACCCCAAGGATTGATTATGAGGAAACATTCTCTCCTGTCGCAAACATTAGAGCTATTAGGATTCTTATAGCCATAGTCGCGTATTATGACTATGAGATTTGGTAAATGGATGTCAAAATTACCTTCCTCGATGGATATCTCTCTAAAGAGGTTTACATGGAGCAATCTGAAGGTTTTGTTAATCCAAAATATCCAAATCAGGTATGCAAGCTGAAGCGTTCCATTTATGGGCTTAAGCAAGCATCAAGGCAATGGAATAAACGATTTGATGATGAAATAAAGAAATTTGGTTTCACTCAAAATCGTAATGAGCCATGTGTATATCTAAAAGCTAGTGGGAGTAATGTCACTTTCCTAATCCTGTATGTCGATGACATATTAATCATGGGAAACAACATTCCAATGTTACAAGATGTAAAATCCTACCTTGGAAGATGTTTTTCTATGAAAGATTTAGGTAAAGCTTCATATATTCTTGGAATCAAGATCTAGAGAGATAGATCACGACGGTTAATTGGTTTGTGTCAAAGTGCTTATATCGAGAAAGTCTTAAAGCGATTTCACATAGAGAATTCCAAACGTGGAAGTGTCCCCATGCAAGAAAAGCTTAGAGTCAAACGGGAACGCCAACTGACTATATGAGTCGTCTTCGGTTTTTAAAGGCCGGATGAACGGTATAGAGGCGAACTGCTCAAAACATGGCGACTTTGTCGAACACGGATTAGACCAACCTACAATGAAATTTGATTTTATTGCTGTGAAATACTCTTGTAGTTGTTAGTACAATTTGCGTTATGGGTTTGGATTGGATCTGGATCGCTTGTTGGGTTGGGCCAACTAGATGTGAGTGGAGTAGATCTTGTACTAAGTCAAGTGATTTGGATAGTTTCCTTCACAAATAGAAGTAAACCGTTAATCTTATCGTGGGGACGGACCCCACGATTAGACTCCGGCGTGAGAGTAAGTATTCATGTTTTGTCAGAGAATGTCAGAGTATGTGTGTGTAAAATGTGATCAGAAAACGTACCTTGTGGGGTGTCAGAATACCCCTATTTATAAGTGAGCCAAATATTAGGTTTTCCTAATATTTCGCTCATTTATGTTATTAGGCCGAAGTGGGACCCTTGTTAGATAAGGATCCACTTGTAATCGTGGCTTGCGAACGCTAATTCCCTTCTGCGAAGGGTTTGTTACGTCCGTATTACTTCTTTCAGGCCGTGCCAATACGGAATTGGGCTTAGTTCTGGCCCATTATGCTTTTTGTTGCTTTTACTTGCTTGGTTGGGCCTGGGGCCTATTGTGATAATATGGTTCAGGCCCAGGGGTACAATTGGCAGAAATAGTCACAAAATAAATACAATGACAAGATGGTAAAAGAGTAAAATACAATTTTGCAGAACTATTAGTTTAAGGAAAGGATAAACAAAACCGTTACCCAAATACTTTCGTTTAATGCAACACAAACAATAACATTAACTATGAGTCGTTATATTTCTCTATGTTAAGCTACTCAACGTTTTCCTTCCTTCTTCTGGGTATTTAAAGACATTACTTATGCTCTACTGCAAAATTTCATATGTACGCGAGATTCTCATTATTCTCAGGCTAAAACATGTGCGAACATGGATTAGGGTGCGGTCATAGTACTATCAGATGGTACATGTGGCATCAACAAGTGAACATCAGTGTACTTATAAAACAACACTTTCCTTCTGCTACAGACGTTAATCCATAGAGGTAATAAGACGGGGGAGGCGGAATCCATTAATGCATATAAGTTTTATCGAGAGGGAAGTGCTGGGGCATGGAGATCTGTGTGATATGCGTTGGGCGTATGGAAGGAGGGATCGGGTTGCACTGGTTATGTGATGTAGGTTTGGTGAGATAAGTATAATAAATCTAGAGAGTTAGTGTCGTTGGAGCATAAATTGTAATAGCAATCACTAAAGACTGATGTACAACTCACGAATCACTAGGGTATATTTCACTGTTGTAGATTGGGGATCCTTTAATGCATAAATTCAAACAATGTTACTTGAGTATGTGATCTAAAATTTCCATTATTACATATACACGAACTAGTCTATTCATTCATACAGCCATGAAGATAATAATCGTTAAGATGATAATCCAGGGCCGACTAATACATTTGGAGGTCCTTAGCGATAATTAAAAGAGGCCACATCAAAAAAAAATCAAGTGTGTACATTGTTGGATTATGGTAGTTGGATACGCAATATACAACTAGAAATGTGTGAGCCTATTGGGGGCACACACGTTAAACACATAGAGTGCGTTTGTTACTTCACGAAGCTTTCTATGTAAACCATTTGGACCAAACATCGACTAGACAAGAACCATGTGTTGTCCTAGTGTAGCCGGCCACATAAAGAAGGTTCTTGGAGGGTGTCTAAGTTCGATGTATATAAAGATAAGGAGAAGGAGTTGTGATAAAGAATGGAGGTTTTGTGCTAAGGCTAAAACTTTAGTTTTTTAGTCTTATCACAAGTAGGGTTTGATGGCTTTATAAACCCTCACCCCCTTGCTCATTCCACGATACAACAAAAACACAGAGCTCCCAAATCAGATTCACATCTCTCTATTTTCTTTTAAGTCGAATATCAAACCACATATTGGGGTTCTTGATTTTCGGTTCCTTCTCTTAGCCACTGCTGAATTTTGGTAGACCTTTAAAAGGTTTCTACAAGTGTGATTCGATCCCATTGATCTTACAGCGGGTCCATAACTTCGGTTTACAAGTTTTCAAGGCGTGACAACTGTTTGATTTGATCTAGGTCTCGTGGTTTTTGGTTTTCGGTTGTTCCTGCTCATTTTTTATGCAAACCGAATTCGGTGAAACCTTAGGCCTCACCTTCTGATTTTTGGTACTCAATTCAAAAGTGGTTTTGGGACTTTATCCAGGAGTGCTTAGTATACAAAGTTTGTTTGGGATACACGTGAAGTGGGACTAGTATCCGAGCGTGCTTGTCGATGTGTTTGTGTGAGTTCTCGTAGAGGTGGAAACTTATCCGCTAAGTTTTAATTGTTGTTGACTTCAAGGGTTAGTTTTCTTATTTACCTTTTGTTTATTTATTGTGTGTTAACTATATGAACCAAACATGATTCATATTCGTTGCATACTCGTAGTGTTAATGGTTAACATAGTTCTTAAATACCTATAGTGGCATCACGAGTCAACTCGTTTGGTGTTATTATGGGTTACACACATAATTAAACATGTTAGGGCTGCATGAAATCTAGTTTATTTATTGTTTTATTGGAAAATTATGGCAACGACATGCAATCCTTGCCATAAATAATGAATAAACACCTAGAATCAATGATAATGAAACTTGATAATAAGAATAGACTAAAATTAAATGTTAATTGAGCTGCCATGTTATTCTATTCTTGTTTTATCTCGGCCTTAAAACTCACGCAATCATGCTATATGATGGATGTGGCGATCTAGGTACTTTAGCAGAAAACCTAGTGAGATTCTTATGGCTCTCCAATTGGGGAAGACTCTTTTGAGAACTCGAGGCATTATATGATTACTGCTTTCAATATAAGAGTTTGTCTTTAATTTTACTCCAATTTTCTGTCTATTTTTATTGCTTATATGTGATATGCCATCTGTCTAGTCAATGTTCGCAAAATAGACTTTATGAAACTCTTAAAACGGACTTATACTTATAGAGAAATTTGGATTGAACATGTCAAGTATTAAGCATACTTCTTGTGACTTGTTATGTGTTATTTGCGAAACGGGAGTTTTTGGACAAATTTAATACCGACATTAAACTATGAAATTTAATTTCTTGTGTAATTTTAGTTTTATGTGCGCAATATGGGCTTGAATTGATCTTTAATCTTCTCCCGCCTCACTACATGCTTTGGCATATGAGGGAATTATTAGAATTACTTGTGTCTTCGGACGCTTGTAGGAGTACAATATAGGGTTTCATCAATTTGTAATTCCACCATATTGGCAAAATATAAAACTAATGTTAACAAAGGGGTTTCTTAACATAAAATAGCATCATTAGTCAATTGAAAGTACGACTCATCCATTATTGACAAACTATAAGAGAAGTTTAAGGCAAGTGTAGCTACGGCACCTCAAAAGAAGTCAGGTTTTTAATAAGCTTCGCGCTGACCTGTTTATCCCCTTCTTTGTGCGTCCAAAATGGAGCTATCACGAATATTTGACAAAATAATGTCTATAACAAAAAGGTTAACAAAATGTTTTCTTAACTTTGTGCTACAAATTGTTTTGCATGCTTCTTGTATACAATTTTGTCACAATTATGTGTATACCCTTATATGTAATTTTAAGTCCATGACAGCCAAATTAAGAACACGTGCAATTGGATTGACCTCTCTGGTCAGATCTCAGGACCTTTCCAACCCATGGTGAATTTTTTCTTAGGTCAGATCTATGTCAATTTTCGCACGTTCTTTTTTGGTAGACTTAAATCGAGTTACTTGGTCAGACCTCGAACCCGAGGCATAAGATGAGACCAAATATGCTTTTGACATTACTATATGAGTTACTAATGTCATCAGTCTCATAAAACTAAGAGTTGCAGTCCATGCAATTAACGCTCGTCGCTTACCTCTTGCCCCACTTGTTTACACGTTGGTCAGACCTCCGGTAATAAGTGTGAGGTCAAGTTGGTTCTTAGTCTTATTAGTAATTAATTGGGTAGTTAATTCTTTTAAGAATTTAATTATTGACAATACTAATATTTAAACTTTTTCTAATTATAGATGACAACCTCATCTGCTAACAATTCGGTCTTCATGGGTTTCTTCGAGAAATAAAAACTGACTGGACCCAACTTTATTGATTGGTATCAACAACTTAGGATTGTACTATCAATTGAGGATAAGTTGAATTACCTAGAGCAGCCAATTCCTCTTGCTCCTGTAGCACCAGAGGGTCGCTCCTGAAATCACTACAGACCATGGAATCAGAGATCCAACGAAATCTGGAAAACCTTCATGCTCATGAAATGCTAGAGGAGTTGAAAACTCTATTTTCTCAGCAAGTAGAGCAGGAGCTTCTTCAGACTACGCGAGATTTTCACTCTTGCAAGCATGAAGAAGGGCAGTCTGTTAGCTCGTATGTTCTGAAAATGATGGGCTACATAGAAAATCTAGAGCATTTGGGGTACCCCGTGTCACTTGGCCTTGCAGTGAGTCTCATTTTGATCGGACTACACAAGGAATTTGATGGTTTTGTTCAGAATTACAATATGCACAGCATGGGGAAGACAGTTAATGAATTGCATGATATGCTAAAGCACCATGAGCAAACTTTGCCAAAAAACAATGCTCTTGCTCTTCATGCTATTCGAGCAGGTAAAGTCCAGAAAGGTAACAAGCACAAAAAATCGTAACCCCAAATGGTTGCTAGGGGACAAAATCAAGGAAAGGAGGAAAATAAGCTCGCTTATGCTCTCAAGCTCAAGATTCCCCCTCCACTCAAGAGGGAAGATTCTGCAAAGGACTCAATCTGTCATGAGTGTGGTGAGACAGGACATTGGAAGAGGAACTGTCCTCAATATTTAGCCGAGTTGCTTAAGAAGAAAAAGAACACAGCTTCAGGAGCTAGTGGTTCAAGTATCTTCACTATAGAACTCAATACTTTCCTTAATAGACCATGGATCTATGACACTGGTTGTGGTACTCATATTTGTAATACAACGCAACGTCTAAGGGCATGTAGGAAATTAAAGTCGGGGATTTTTAGCTTGTATGTGGGCAATGGTCAACGTGAAGCTGTTGAAGCAATTGGCTTTTTTATTTATCTCTCCCTAGCGGATTAGTTATTGTTTTGAACAATTGTCATTATGCTCCTACTATAACTAGAGGAGTAATTTCAGTTTCCCGTTTGTACGATGACCAATGTTGCAAAACTCGCGAGTCGCTAGCCGGGCGGTCGGCCACCCTGTAGCCTGTAATCGGTCTAGGCGCAATTAATCGGCTTTGCAAATTATATATATAAATTTCAAAGTTACTTGTATGAGATGGATACAACACTTTAAATACGCTAAAATTAAATGAGTTCAAAGTTACATTGTTCAAAACATAGACATAGATAATAAAAGTTAACAGTTAACAATTTAAAGTCACATTTTAAAAAAAAATGTATGACTTTCGTTGACCGATTTGACCGATTTTTGTCCGATTTGACTGATTTTTTACCAATTTTTGACCAGACCGATTTTTCACCCGATTTGCCTTATTTTCCAAGGTGTATGGCCGAGTAGCGATTAATCGGCGATTACAAGGCCGCCTAGGCCGATTTTTGCAACATTGCTCAAGGGTATAAAATGTAATATTTTTATAGTAATTATAAAAATATATTTAAATATTATAAGACTCGATTTTATTAAAACCCGACAGATTTGTCGTTATCATTTGTCGATCGAAACACTATAGAACAATTATGTTATACATAATTTATCATCCTCTAGCTTTTAAAGAAGCTTAAAAAGATAAAACCTTATCATTTAATCTATAACGTATCACGTTACTAGAGAATTTCATGTGAGGGGTTTTCATTTGGGTAGATGTTTTGACGAGTTGTTGGATTACGATATAAAGTGTCCTAGCTCCTCAAACGTTTACTACATGACCTCTGGATTATGATAGGCTGAACAGTGATACGATGTTTTCACAAGTTAATAAACCAAATGAATATTTACGTTAAACTTTATGAAATAAAGTTTTGGAATATAATTAATCAAACTTAAGACTTGACATATTACCCCAGGTTGCGTGACGAGGCTGTTTACTTCCATTTGAATTAAATTTCAAATCAATCAACTACCTTATCAAGGTGAGTTCATAGTCCCACCTTTACATGTTTTCTAAATCCCGTAGGGAGATACATGCTATAAACCATGAACACAAGTATTTTCAATTGTATGCTATCATGATATATTATTGCCTAAGTTACCTCAATTGCCAATATCTTTATAATCATGAATCATTAATCACTTGTGTGTGAACGCGAATATTGTGGATAGGTCTATTGGGATTAACAAATCCCGTTTGTGTTAGCCGGATAGGCAACCAAATGCACTATGCATTCTGAATATGGTTCCAACTAGAGTTGAAAAGATACCATATGAAGTATGCATGGGCTGAGACATTAAGTTGTACACTTACCTTAAAGTATAGGGATTGTAAGGACTTGTTATTGCGAGATACTATTACCAAGCCTGACAAAGTTTAGAACCCAAGTCTATTAAGTGTATCTTTGTAGGATACCCAAAGGAAACAATGGGATATTCTTTCTACTACCCACCCGAGAACAAAGTACTTGTTGCTCGGAATGTTGAATTCCTAGAGAATAGTCTTATAACTCAAGAAGCAAGTAGGAGTCTAGAAGATCTTGAAATTATTCAAGAAGAAGATACGCATCCTTCTATAGACACTAGCTTACATCATGAAGAGGATGATCTAGAAATAGATGAACCTCAAAGTGATATCATTCCCGTTCGTAGGTCCACAAGGACAAGACAATCCCTATATCGTATGTGCTTATACATCGATGTTGATGAGCATGAGTTAGGGGATCTTGGTGAACCTGCTAACTATAAAGCTGCATTGTTAGACCATGAGTCTGATAAATGGTTGAATGCTATGAATGTGAAAATGCAATCCATGAAAAACAACGAAGTCTGGGACTTAGTTGATCTTCCTCCTAACGGAAAAACCGTTGGTAGCAAGTGGCTCTTTAAGAAGAAGACCGAATGGATGGGAGCTGTACACACCTATAAAGCTCATCTTATGGCGAAGGGCTATACTCAAACCTCAAGGATTGATTATGAGGAAACCTTCTCTCCTGTTGCAGACATTAGAGCTATTAGGATTCTTATAGCCATAGCCGCGTATTATGACTATGAGATTTGGTAAATGGATGTGAAAATTGCCTTCCTCAATGGATATCTCTCTAAAGAGGTTTACATGGAGCAACCTGAAGGTTTTGTCAATCCAAAATATCCAAACCGAGTATGCAAGCTGAAGCGTTCCATTTATGGGCTTAAGCAAGCATCAAGGCAATGGAATAAACGATTTGATGATGAAATAAAGAAATTTGGTTTCACTCAAAATCGTAATGAGCCATGTGTATATCTAAAAGCTAGTGGGAGTAATGTCACTTTCCTAATCTTGTATGTCGATGACATATTAATCATGGGAAACAACATTCCAATGTTACAAGATGTAAAATCCTACCTTGGAAGATGTTTTTCTATGAAAGATTTAGGTAAAGCTTCATATATTCTTGGAATCAAGATCTAGAGAGATAGATCATGATAGATTAAATTAATTGGTTTGTGTCAAAGTGCTTATATCGAGAAAGTCTTAAAGCAATTTCACATGGAGAATTCCAAACGTGGAAGTATCCCCATGCAAGAAAAGCTTAGATTGAGTAAATCACAAGGTACTTCAATACCTGCTAGATTGAAGCTCATGCAAAATGTTCCATATGCCTCAGCTGTAGGTTTTATTATGTATGCCGTGAGATGTACCCGCCCTGATGTTGCGTTCGCTCAAAACATAACAAGCCGATTCCAACAGAATCCAGGTGATCTTCACTGGACTACTGTTAAGAATATTCTGAAATATCTCAGGAATACTAAGGACATGTTTCTAGTTTATGGATGTGATCTAAAATGAGAGCTCTGGGTTTCTTGCTACATTGATGCTGGATATCTGATGGATGCTGATGACCTCAAGTCTTAGACTAGATATGTGTTCGTTTTGAATGGAGGTGCTGTTGATTAGAAGAGTGCCAAACAAAGCATTTTTGCTACTTCATCTGCAGAAGCTGAGTATATTGCTGCCTATGATGCTTCTAAGGAAGCTGTTTGGGTCAGGAAATTCATTTCTGGGCTTGGTGTGGTACCCACAATTGAAAAACCCATAAACATGTATTGTGATAATACTGGAGCAATTTCTGGGCTTGGTGTGGTACCCACAATTGAAAAACCCATAAACATGTATTGTGATAATACTGGAGCAATTTTTGGGCTTGGTGTGGTACCCACAATTTCACTAAAGGTGCTAGACATTTCCGAGCCAAAGTTCACTACCTTTGTGAAGTTATTGAATTTGGTGACATAAAGTTAGAAAAAGTTCACACATATGACAACTTAGCTGATCCTTTTACTAAAGCTTTAGCTTTTCCAAAGCATTCAGAACATAGTAGAAATATAGGAATGCTTCCAGCTAGTAGTCTCATGTAAATCTGTGTTTATTAGTTATTTGGATAATTGAGATTGTAAGACAATTTTATTTTATGATGAATAAAGATACGAGGTATTTGTTATCATTCATATAACAATTGTTTGTCCTATATTTGCATATTTAATCCTTGAATGATTATCATTCTAAATATGTCCATTGTCTGTTAACAGTATGGGAGTATTGTTAGATAAGGTAAATGTGAGTGTTGGTCATATTCGGTGAATATATGGAAGGCTCCCGCCAAACTCATATGTTACTCACAAGTTAAGTCATCCTTAGACTTGAGAATACAAATAAGTTCTGGTATGTGTGGGTATCACTTTTTAATTATAAGTCAAACGTTGTCCTGAAAATGGTAGTTATAAAGACTATTATTGGAAGTGATGTGAAGCAGCATTCACAACATTTGTATTCAACAAAGAATTTGTTCCTCCACTTAATGTGCAGAATAATACCTTGGCGCCTCTCCAGAATTAATCAGATAATTGTTCGGCCGAACCCAAAGGGTAATGCAAGATGATTCTTGATTACATTTGGTATATCAGAATTAAATTCTATAACAAGAATCTAAATGGTTAAACTATATGGAATGAGTTAGGATCCATATCCATGGTTTAACGGTATTTGAACAAAGGGATGATTATAGCAAGAGATAAAATAACCATGTTACTGAGAATGTTTATGAAACTTGATCTCAGATACTTCTAGTTTTAAAACCGAATGTGAGTGTTGCTAGACGTTTCTGTCGTTAGTATATGAGCAGTCTGCTACTCCAACTCCTAAGTGGGAGCTGTTGGATTATGGTAGTTGGATACGCACCTTTACGACTAGAAGTATGTGAGCCTATTAGGGGCACACACGTTAAACATTTAGAGTACGTTTGTTTACTTCACGTATCGTTTCTATGTAAACCATTTGGACAAAAAATGGACAAGGTATATCCTTGAAGGTGGCCGGCTATAGAAGGCTTAGGAATATTCTTGTGAAATGTCTAGGTTCATTCTTGGAGATAAGAATTGGAGAAGAGTTGTGATAAGGTTAAAAAAGGAGGTCTTTTAGTCTTATCTTGAGTAAGGGGCAATAGGCTATAACTACCCTCTCCCTTAGCTCATTATACATGAAAAAAAATAATCATAACAACTCAGAAAATTTGTCACTTTCCCTCTCTAATTGTAAAATCGATTTCACAAACCCCAAATAGGGTTTCTACCATTTTTGGTTCACTTCTCCCTTTTTCTGTCCAATTTCGATAACCCTTTATGAGGGTTATTCGAGTGTGATTTGATCCCACAAGGTACAAAGCAAGTTAAGGTGTTGGTTTACAGGTTGTTAAGGTGTGACAACCATTAGATTCGATTAGGGTTTGTTCTTGGATATTTTCGGTTCAGTTTGCCTTAATTAGGTTGAACCGAATTCGGTTAAACCCTATTTCATTCTTCTCTGATTTTTGGTCCAGAAACAAGAGTGGTTTTGGTGATTGTATTTCATAAGGTTTGGCATATAAAGGTTATATTAGGATACACGTGAAGTAGGACTAGCATCCGGGCATTGACTTCAAGGGTATGTTCTCTTGTTTCTATATTCCTTATTGTGTTTATATGTATGTTAATTGTTTATGCTAAGCTAGATCTATATCCGCTGCGTACTCGTAAGAGTTAATGGTTAACTTGATTGTTAAATTACAACATTATATACTAGCGTTAACACTACAAGAAATAGAGGAACAGGTGACGGTCTTTTCCCCGGCGACATTCGTCGCTGGGGAATATGCACTAAATGACAAAAATGGGTCTTGCGTGGCACCAATTCTCGTAGAATTTTTAGTCAAAGATTTTGGACGTTTTGTCGCCGGGGATAATGTCGTTAAATTTTGACCAAATATTTCTACGTAAAACGTTGCAGGAATTTTTCCTGCTTACTTTTCCCCGGCGACATGTCGTTGGGGATTCACTTGTTAATTTAAAAAAAATAATTAGTGTTAATTACGTTTGAGGTGACGTGGACATTATTTTCCCCAGAGACATGTCGCTGGGGATACCACGATAATTTTAAAAAATAATTAGTGTCAATTGGTTTGGGCTTTTATATTATGAAATTAGGCTTCTGGTTTTTTTGGACAGTTTCCCCGGCGACATGTCGCCGGGGATAGTGTTTGACTTTGTTGACTTTCAACTAAACTACGTTTTTAGGTGCGTTTCGGTCCGATATTCCGTATATTTTAACAAAAAATATAAATACATTTTTAAGGTGTGTTAATGTTTGTACAATTGGCATGTCAAGGTGAAATCGTTATACCTAAACACATTCATATCATAAAAGTTTAAAAAAAATCTTCACATACAATAAAACATACGAATTATATTGTAAATGACAAACTACTCCAAATCATACGAATTACATTGCACATGACAAACTACTCCAAATCAAGTTTTTCCATTTCATTGAGAACTTTGTGAAATAGTACAACCGAATTAACTGTGTGTTGTTCCTTTCTGGATGCCATATGAATGTCCATTGATGCCAGTTGAGTACACTTATCTTATCCACGCAAGTTGCCTTGGCAGATTTGAGCCACTCTCCAATTTCTTGAAAACCTAGAGAATAGTCTTGTAGGTGTTGAAGGTTCCTGAAGAATACCTGAGTGCTTGAAGGTCCTGAACGAATATCTTGGAGGTTGATTAAAGACCTGTAGAGAAACTTATAGTCGATGGAGCTCCAGGAGAACTCTTCAATTTCACGAAGTCTGGACACTTATCCTAAAAAAATCCACATCCTAAATGTTTCAGAGGTTGTTAAATAGTAAGAAATCATTCTTTTAACAACTAACCATAATATTTATATATTACACAAATAAAAAACATGTGATTGTTCACCTTTTGTATTTTGACATGCATAGTAAAGTTTACGTAACTCTCAGGTTAATACGAATTGTCGGAGAACTACATCTCCATCAGCCACCTACACGCAAACGCTTCATTGGCACCATCTTCACCCTCCTTCCCCACCCCCCCCATCTTTTTTGTGTTTTATGATTGAAAGAGTGTGTGATATGTTTGTCGTTGTGATAGTATTTTCTTTTATGGTATAAAAGAGTTTTGGCTAAGTTTTTGGCTGGATGGTAAGAGTGTGTGATATGTTTGTGGTTGTGATAGTATCTGCTTTTATGGTATAAAAGAGTTTTTGGCGCAAGTTTTTGGCGGGAGTATTTGGCGGGAGTTTTTGGCGGGAGTTTTTGGCGGGAGTATTTGGTGGGAGCATCTCAACTTATCTGTTAATGAACACACCTTAAAAATGTATAACCATAACATATCGTCTAATGTATAACCATAACATCTCGACATGTCAATGAACACACCTTAAAAATGTAGATAAATGCCAATGGTGTTGACATACACATTTTTATTCAAGACATAAGTCTTCACATAAACCATTTATTACAATGCATTCAATACAAATGCCCATGGTGCAAACATGAACACACCTTAAAAACGTAGATAAACACACATACACTTAATGTGTTGACATACACATTTTTATTCAAAGGGCACATTCCCCTTCAACTTTTCAATGAAAAGCATCTTCTCATCAGCCCTCTCCTCTACCTCCCTTTCCAGGGCCTGCAACCTTTGAACCATCTCCTCGTCTCTCTGTACTAGCTCTTGCAAGTACTCAATTGACCTGTCCTTGTTCACAACCCAACCAGGAGAAGCTTCAAGTTCTTGAGTAAACAATTGATATTCTTCTATGGCAGCACGTAACTTCACACTCACATTATTGATCATGCGTGCCAGCCTAAGGTCAGCTTCCTTGGCCCTCCAGAAATACAAACTCAAAACATCTGACCAAGTAGTTGACTGGGCCGAAGCTTGCAACTCCATAATCCTTCTCAAGTTCCACATTGTTTGTTGTATTTTGGTTCTATGCATATGAATACAACTCACAACCCTTATATACATAACATTTCACTAAGAATACAAGTTGCTATACACCCCACTTTGAAAGCCACTTACCCACCCTTTAAATATGAGCCACTATCCTACAACACAATCAATTGTGCAGACAACTATTTACACAGTATGAAGATATAAAAATATTCAATTGTGTAACATGTCTTGTATCCCACAACACAATCAATTGTGGAGACAACTATTTAGAATGCATACGAGCACTTGAATACTTGAATATACCATGGATTTTGGTTTAGAATGCTACAAGATTATTTAGAATGCTACAAGAGTACTTGAATGCTACAAGATTATCGACTCATCCGTTGAACGTCGAATGTATAACCATAACATATTGACTCATCCGTTGAACGTCTAATGTATAACCATACCATATCCAAACACTCCTTGACATTGTTTATTGTCATTCCTAGTGTCAAACGCAAATCCAAACACTCCATGACATTGTAAAATGCAAACCAAACGTCTAATGTATAACCAAAACATATTGACTCATCCGTTGAACCTCTAATGTACAACCATAACATATCGACTCATCCATTGAACGTCTAATGTATAACCAAAACATATCGACTCATCCGTTGAACCTCTAATGTACAACTATAACATATAAACTCATCCATTGAACGTCTAATGTATAACCAAAACATATCGACTCATCCATTGAACCTCTAATGTACAACCATAACATATCGACTCATCCGTTGAACGTCTAATGTATAACCATAACATATTGACTCATCCGTTGAAGCTCCAATGTATAACCAAAATATATCTACTCATCCGTTGAACCTCTAATGTACAACCATAACATATCGACTCATGCTTTGAACGTCTAATGTATAACCAAAATATATCGACTCATCCGTTGAACCTCTAATGTACAACCATAACATATCGACTCATCCGTTGAACGTCTAATGTATAACCATAACATATCGACTCATCCGTTGAACCTCTAATGTATAACCAAAACATATCGACTCATCCGTTGAACCTCTAATGTACAACCATAACATATCGACTCATCCGTTGAACGTCTAATGTATAACCAAAACATATTGACTCATCCGTTGAACCTCTAATGTACAACCATAACATATCGGCTCATCCGTTGAATGTCTAATGTATGACCATAACATATCGACTCGTCCGTTGAACCTCTAATGTATAACCAAAACTTATCGACTCATCCGTTGAACCTCTAATGTACAACTATAATAAAAATACTTTGTTTTTTAAATATTTATAAATGAAAAGAATTTTTAATTAAAGGTTTTCGTCGGTGACATGTCGCCGGGGAATCATTTTAATAAACCCCTCCAAAATTTCGTAAAGGGCCCCACAAATTTTTGTTATCGCGCTATAAGGACTAAACTACAAAGTTGAGACTAACCATAGCATATCGACTCGACCGGAATGAACCGAGAAACCAAACCAACCTGACCGGATGAGTCGACCGGAATGAACCGAGAAACCAAACCAAGAAACCAAACCAAACCGAGAAACCAAATCATTATATAAACAATAATAAAAAACTTTTAATTATTATTTATAAAATATATAATTATAAAAAACTTATAAGTATTTATAATAAAAATACTTTGTTTTATAAATATTTATAAATGAAAAGAATTTTTAATTAATGGTCTTCCCCGGCGACATGTCGCCGGGGAATCATTTTAATAAAACCCCTCCAAAATTTCGTAAAGGACCCCACAAATTTTTGTTATCGCGCCATAAGGACTAAACGACAAATTTAAGACTTCCCCGATGACATGTCACCGGGGATTGTCGTCGGGGATTATTACTATCACAATAACAGATTTGGTTTCACAGATTACACCAAAAAACGTTTTTCTTATACAAAACTCATCTCCTTGGCGATTTTGCAGCAAGAACATCGAATTTCACCACCACATCTCACCACAACCTCCTCACACCACCACAACTCACCACCACCACTCAACATCGCATCTCACACGCACACGAGCACACGAATTAAACCCTTCTCTTCCTCTAAACATAGTTTTTTCCTAAATCCTCTAAATGATAATTCTATATCTTCTTTTTCTAGCCCTCTAAACAAGTTTAATTATTGGTGGTGATGAATTTTCATTTTTGATTAATAAAGGTTTGGTTGAATTTTTATAACAAGTTGAGGTATATTTCATTTTTGATTTGTAGTTTGTTATTATAATTTTGGCAGTCGAGTCCATAGCCGTTTGGCAGTCAACAGCCGTTTGGCATTCAACAGCAGGCAGTCAATAGAGCCGACAACGAGACCAAGCTGACAACTAGCCGTTTGGCAGTCAACAACAGTCAACAGTATGTTATAATTTTTTTTATCCTTGTTTGTTTCCCAGGGGACATGTCGCCGGGGAATGTTTATTATGATTGCTAGTGTAAACGCAGATCCAAACACTCCTTGACATTGTAAAACGCAAATCCAAACACTCCTTATGTTGATAATTTGATATAATTTGATGTTTGTTCCTTCATTAAATGTATATGTGTTTACGATTATAAGGACTGTAGATTTTACTGATCAATTTAAGTAAAAATCCCGCAACAATTCATCATCCTATAAAAACCCGTTCGAAATTAATTATTGAAATAATTTCGAAAATAATTAAATTAGAAATAATCTCGACAGGTGATCCTCGGTCGCTTGCTCGCCTTCGAGAGATTGAGAAGGTAATAAACATTATATGCTTTGGTGTGTTGTGGAAATGTCGTTTTTCAATTGTTTCATCGTATATGCGTGTGTATGTACGCATAGGACAGAGCTCACCACTCAGGAATAACCTTCGCTGATTATTGACACCTTCTTCGTGGCATACATTGTTAACGGGGAATTCACTCGGGATGAGGACCGCCTTATATACGTAAGTTTTCTTTTAAAACACACACTTTAATGAATTATCGAGAAATAATGTAGCAACCCGACTAATATATTAACTATCTTGTGTTTTTGTCGCTACATAGGAGGAGATGAGGAGGCTGGGGGCTACAGGCACCTACACTGATGATGAGATCAATCGCTTGGCTAGAAGGGGTAAGCAGCGAGGGCACATTCTCGGTGTGGGTAGGGTATTGCCAGCACGGGCCATAACCAGCCCAAGTACCCCCCCTCCCCAACAAGTCGCCCAAGAACCTACATAAAAAGGTGAACTTTATGATGAGTATTTTCAAAAGTGACTCCAAGTACTCAGATATGTTTGCAGAGTTTGAGTCGGGTGGTGCCAGCGGGAGTGGCGGGCGCGGGGATGACGTGGAGAGTGTTGAGGATCAGGAGGACGAGGATGGCTATGACGATAGTTAGTTGTGTTATATATGGGTTAGTATGCTACATTGTTACTTTATGTTCATCTTGGCGACCTGTAAACACTTGTTTCCCTATCCTATCATGTTGAATATTGACTTGTAAGCCCCGTTTATGACTAGGAAGCAACGTTTTGTAGACTTATTCGGATTTTGGACGATTTAGCTTTATTATGTTTTGGTTTTGGTACAGGTTGTGATGTATTTGTATTGAGTTGATCCGTTATATTGTATTATGTTTTGGTACAAGTTGTGATGAGTCTATACAGGTTTTGGTACAGGTTTGATGTTTGGTAGAATTTTTCCGGAAAAAGTTCTGAAAAAAATCTAGAAATCATCTGCTTTGCAGGCTGCATTTACAAAAAAGCTGCAGACCATTCTCCGGCGACATGTCACCGGGGAAAGTGTACACAAAACGTCAAAAATAAGTTGCCATGCGTTGACAAGTCAACGCATAAGGAACCATTCCCCGGCGACATGTCGCCGGGGATACCAAGAACTAAACGACAAAAACACAACGCGTAGTCGTTGACTTGTCAACGTATAAGGAATACAATCTCCAGCGACATGTCGCCGAGGATAATACGCAATTAACTAATCTTTTAGTTAAGTATTGTAATTACTAAGTTTTAAATAGGACTTTCCCCAGCGATATGTCGTTGGGGAATGTGTGCCACCGTGGCACTAATTTCTTGAATGAAAAATATATGAGACCCACCTTTTCGCTGGGGATTGTCGCTGGGGAACATATCCCTGTCTAGTATTCCCCAGCGAACATTCCCCAGCGACAAGTCGCTAGGGAAAGGTATCCCAGCCACAAGTCGCTAGGGAAAGCCCCGAAATGTCGCTGGGGATTGTGGTTAATGTTGTAGTGTAATGTATGCGTAATTATTTGCAGGTGAATTTTATTTTCTTCTTATTGAAATGGTAGTATGGTGCTATATGTACTTAACGACATATTATTTGCTTCTCATCGTCATATGCATAACTTTTATATAATTTCTAAACATGTAAAAATAATGACTATTTTTAAAACATTTATTTTTTATTCATATAAAGTTTTTTTTCTAATTTAATGGATATATGTACTTTTGCGTCATTTCACACATTATAAATGTGAGCTGGTTACCAAACAGTTTTATAAAACAAACAACCATTGTTAACTGTCACTGCTAATTGATACTGCGTACTGCTAACTCTGCTATGTTTCGTCAACTCGATATATGATAAGAGTTACATAAACGTTCTCTCTTACTGGCCTTTAAAACAGATATTTTACATGTAAGTATACATTGGGCTTATATAAAAATGGTTCCCCTCTAAATATTGTGGCCATGTGCCACGGCTCATAGTGCCTTAGCCCAAATCCCGCCCTAAGCATCATACATAGCCGTTAGGTCGATTTATTGTATCCTCTCCAATCGAACATTACCACATCCGGCTGACACTTTTCAAATAGCCTAAACACAAAAGAAAGCATTGTCTTAATAATTAGACCAACAATGGTAAGACACAGGGTATTTGCAATTTTATGCATCCTGAGTACGAAAACCAAGCAACGGTTATACAAATTACATTTACAAAAACATAAAATGAAGTATGCGAAAATATGAAAAAATATGCACCAACGTTCGGTAACGTTCGAATGCAACAAAAAAACTTTGACATGTAATCAATAAACATCATAACTCAAAAAAACGATTGCAGAGTACAAAGAAGGAAAGCGTCAACATATATATGTGTCTTTCCTTCTTGCACTCTAAAATGTTGATTTTACAACTCAAAGCAAAAAGCTGTAATATTTCCTTAAAAAGGTATTTAATATCGTTTTGTTGTTGTCTGTATTAGTGGGTTGGCCGATTCCATTTTCTGCCAACCCACTAACACCCAACCCGAACGACCCTCGAAACAACACTCTTTTCGTACCCTCCCCGAAACAACAATCTTTTCGTACCCTCAATAAAAAATGCATAAGCAAATAACTAACCATCTGCATTTGTAAAGAACGACGCCATAAACAGATGACACCCAAACAATGAAACCTATGTGAACCCTCTGTTAGAAAATTTTGGTTTTACAAAGTGAGGTTTTGCAAACTTTTGACACCATTTAATATATGTAGATGTTATATATCTTTATATTAGAGTGGGGCTTTGTGTTCTCCTCTATGAGAGCTTCGCAACAAGCTAAAGTATGTCCAAAGTGGAGTTAAGATGAATGAGATATCGTGTCTCAAAGTGAGGCACGTGGAACACAAAATCTGGGAAACAAGAACTATCCAACATAGCCCAAAGTGTGAAGTAGGAATGGGTTTATAAGGAACCTTTTGTAGTGACCTCTAAATTCCTTTGTGGGGTTTATGCTACCATGCCTACGCGCGCGCGAGGGGGGGGGGGTGTGCAAAAAATAGGTTTCTAGGCCAAGATGGGTTCGGTTCCACTAAACTCATGCGAGCCCGCGCGACCTACGGACACGAATGCAGTTCTAAAAGCTTGCCTACGTGCCTATCATTGGCTTCCTGACCAAGATAGGGTTTGCGTATATAAAGAACCATTCTCATTCATTTTTTAGTAGACAGAAAACATACTCCGAATATACCATACTCATAAGCTTTTGAGTAGTCTTTCCAGCAATTTTCATCGATCATAAACTTTGATCCTTTCCGTAATCTTTCAGGTCAGATTGTCTAGTCCGGCTGTACAACAGCTTTGGACGTTGTACCCTGGGAAACAGACGACAAAAAATGGGTTTCTGGGCCAAGATGGGTTCGGTTCCACTGAAATCATGCGAGCCCGCGCGACCTGCGGACACGAATGCAGTTCTGAAAGCTTGCCTACGTGCCTATCATTGGCTTCCTGACCAAGATAGGGTTTGCCTATATAAAGAACCATTCTCATTCATTTTTTAGTAGACAGAAAACTTACTCCGAATATACCATACTCAGCAGCTTTTGAGCAGTCTTTCCAGCAATTTTCATCGATCATAAACCTCGATCCTTTCCGTAATCTTTCAGGTCAGATTGTCTAGTCCGGCTGTACAACAGCTTTGGACGTTGTACCCTGGGAAACAGACGGCGAATCTGTTTTAAGGGAATCATGTTAAACACGAGCCTCGTTCCTTTACTGCTTGAATTATCTGTTAATTCTTTCGATTAATTTACTTGTTAATGTTGTTCGATTTATACTAATAAAAGTGTGCAGGTTTCCTAACAGTCTTAAAACAGATTCTATTTACACAGAATTAAATGCTTTTATTATTCGATATAGTATTGTTAACAAGTTTCTTATAAACTGTTTCTGTCGAAACCTAGATAGAGTTTCGTTGGAAATCAGGTAACAAAAACAAATTTTATTCTGCGGTTTACAGATCTATAACGTTTTAATTAATTCGATATAGAAACCATGATTGTATTAAACTGATATTATTTTCACTAAAACCAAGATTGAGTTTTGGTAAAACAGATCCGGTACAAGCATATACCGAGTGATTACTGTTTGTCTAACGGTTTGTGTGTAATCTTTCAGGATGACTAACACTCAAACTCCTCCTCCTGCGACTACTGTTGTGATCCCAACCGGTGCGCCGGCTACCAACACAGTGGCTAATCATGCAGAAAGACCAGAAAAGTTCAATGGTCAAAATTTTAAGAGGTGGCAACAGAAGATGTTCTTCTATCTCACCACCTTAGGCCTTGCGCGGTTCTTGAAAGAAACTGCACCTCAGGTTGAACCTCCTGCCGAAGGTCAATCCTCTAATGCACAGGCTGTGCAAGCTGTGGAAGCATGGAAACATTCAGACTTCTTGTGCCACAACTATGTTCTGAATGGTTTGATAGATCCTTTGTATAACGTGTACTAGAAGACCACGACTGCCAAAGAATTATAGGAGTCATTGAAACGCAAATACAAAATAGAGGATGCTGGTATAAAGAAGTTCGTGGTAGCTCGATTTTTGGATTACAAGATGGTTGATTCAAAGAACGTGATAAGTCAGGTTCAAGACCTGCAAGTTCTGCTACACGACATTCATGCTGAGGGAATGACTTTGAGTGAAACTTTTCAAGTGGCTGCTATAATTGAAAAGTTACCTCCAAGCTAGGTAGAATTCAAAAACTACTTGAAGCATAACCGAAAGGAGACGAGTGTTGAAGACATGGTTGTTCGTCTACATATTGAAGAGGACAACAAGCTGGCTCAGAAAGACACTTATGCACCTGATTCTGCCAAGGCTAATATGGTTGAACATGCTGGGTCATCTTCAAGGTCCAATTCCAAGGGAAAAGGCAAAGACAAAAGGAAGAATGACAAGAAGAGCAAAGGGAAGTCTGAGTACCTTGCTCCTAAAGCTGGGATTGTGAAGCAGAAGTTCCAAGGGACTTGCTACAACTATGACCAGCCTGGTCACCGTGATGCTAATTGCAAGATGCCGAAGCGGGTGAATCCACGTCAGGCGAATATGGTGGATGAGAATGTGGACATGATTGCGATGGTGTCTGACGTGTGTGCCATGATCTCTGAGGTTAACCTGGTAGGTACTAACAACAGTGGTTGGTGGATTGATACTGGGGCAACTCGTCATGTGTGTGCTGATAAGAGTATGTTTCACTCTTTCAGAGCGGTTGACAATGGACATAAGCTGTATATGGGCAACTCTGCAACTGCTGATATCAAGGGTGAAGGAGATGTTATTTTGAAGATGACATCCGAGAAAGAGCTCAAGTTGACTAATGTCTTGTATGTTCCGGAGATTCGCAAGAATCTTGTATCCGGTTGGCTGTTAAACAAGTTTGGCTTTCGTTTAGTTTTTGAGTCTGATAAGTTTGTTTTGTCTAAGAATCAAATGTATGTTGGTAAGGGTTATGCAGTGAATGCTATGTTTAAACTCAATGTAATGGTTGTCAAGAATGATATCAATAAAATGAACTCTTCTGCTACTTGATTGGAGTCTTCGAATGTGTGCATGGCTCGTCTTGGACCACGTAATTTTAAATTCGATGCATCGTTTAATTAATATTTTAATTGCATACCATAACGTTCATATTGATTTCTAATACTAAATAGTTGAAACTTGTGTGAAGCCAACTTACAAGAATCTTCTTTCCATGGTTTTAACGAACATACCGAACCACTTGATTGATACACACATAAATATGTGTTTGAAATCACTACCCACGAAGGTTGGCAATATGTACTTTATAGTTTATTGATGATCTGATACACAAGTATTGCTATGTTTACTTGTTGAAAAGTAAAGATGAATCTATAGACAAGTTTGTTGTATACAAAAACGAAGTGTGGAATCAATTGGTAAGAAATCAAGGTTGTACGAAGTGATGGAGGTGTAAATACGTGGATCATTCGCCGGAGCTTTATACGAAACATGGAATTAGACCGAGTTCACTGCTCCCTATTGACCTCAGCAAAACGGTATTGCCAAAAGGAAGAACCTTACCTGAAAAGAAATGGTTACTGCCATGTTGATTAGTTCTGGTATGAGTCAGGCATTGTGGGGGAAGCATTGACGGCTATTATCTTTTAATTAATATTTACCTCGTAAAGAAAAGGAAGTGATCCTTATGAAATTATGGATGGGAGTGAAAAACCATCATATCAATACTTTCGAGTGTGGGGGTTGTTTAGCCAAGGTAGCTGTGCCAACTCCCAAGGCCTAAAAGATTGGACCTAAATCTATGGATTGTATATTCATTGGATATGCTAAGAAAAGCACTGCTTATCGTTTCATTGTACATGAATCGAAAAATCGGATATCCAAAAGAATACCAATATGGATCTAGCGAATAACTTCTTTTTTGGGTAATATATTTCACTTGTTTATCAAAGAAAATCTGAAGCTCATCTAGATTTAGATGTCAAAGTTGTCCAGATAGAAGACAACGAGATGATAATGATCTCCAAGATGAGAGACAAGATCAACCCGAGGAAGAAGTTGAACCAAGAAGAAGCAAAAGGGCAAGAAAACGAGAAATCGTTTGGACCGATTTTGTTTCTTTTATGGTAGAAAATGAACCCTACGTATTACCGAGAAGCGGGAAACCTTCACGGAAGCGGGCAAAACAATGGAGAGAAGCCAATCAAAAGTAAAAATAAAATCTATTTTACAAAACCACTACGTGGGAGGCTCGTGGAGTTACCTCATGGTTTGTAAACCACTTTAGGCTCTAAATGGCATCTTCAAGATGAAGATGAAAGTGATGGCCACGTTGACCAAATATAAAGAAGATTGGTATCCAAGGGTTTAGACAATGTGACGGTCTAGGACTACTTTGATAATTATTCTTCCAGTTACGCGTATAACCTCGATGTAGAATGATAATTATATTGTCGGCATTAATAAATTTGGAAATTCACCAAATGGATATGAAAACGGCTTTCTAGCGGGATTAGAAGAAGAAAATATATATGAACAACTTGAGGGTTTCAATAGCTCCTGGAATAAGAGGGCAAGTTTGTAGATTGTTAAGTCGTTGTATGGCTTAAGAAGCTCCCAAAAGTGCATCAGAAGTTTGATCACCAGTTAGAAAATAGGATTTAAAATTAATGAATGCGTCAGTGTGTGTATGTGAAGGACACAAGTAGTGGATATGTAATTTTGTGTTTGTATGTCGAGATTATGATTATCGTTGGCCAGTAAACGACAGATAATTAGATCACTAAAGATGTTTAAATCAAAGTTTGAATGAAGGATATGGGTTTGGCTGATGTGATCTTAGTACTAAAGATATACGAACACAGAATGGACTTTGTTAAAGTCAAGCACATTTACATGGACAAAATTCTTAATACTCATAATGCGGGGGATTCCGGCCAAGCTAGAACTCCAATTGACACCAGTATGCATCTATCTAAAAATAGAGGCTTAGGTGTTGCCCAATTAGAGTATTCAAGAATTATTGGCATGTTAATGTACTTAATGACAGGTACCCGACCTGACTTAGCATATGCTGTTAGTAGGCTAAGTGGCTATGCGAGTAATCAAGTTATGCCTCATTGGAAAAGCTTTAATGAGGGGTACTTCATTTTTTTGACGATACAGTCGTGATTATGACTGCATTATGACTAACATCTGCTGTTATCGGAGGGATACGATGATGAAATTGGATATATTGACATAAAGGATTCTAGATCGACTAGTGGATATGTGTTTACACTAGGAGGGGCCGCTATATCTTGGAAGTCTCTCCAAGCAAACTGTTATATGCTAAGTACACGATGGATTAGATTGTCGAGCTAGATAAATAAGCGGAGGAAGAGGGGAATGGCTACGTCAATTAGTAGAGGGACTATAACTAGGATGGCCTTAAACTGGTACGGCAATTAGTATACATTTGTGACAGTAATCGGCAATGGGATGAGCTACAACAGTATAATGTATAATGGAAAGTTCCAGGGACATATCCGTTGTCGATATAACTCGAACGAAAAATACTCTCAACTAGTGTTATCTCAATTGACTATGTGAAGTCAAAGGATAAACATCGCGGATCCGTTTACAAAAGGCTTAAGCAGAGAGTTAGTTAGTAAGTCGTCTAAAGGAATGGGACTAAAGCCCTTGAAGGAATGAGTTTCTATGAAGGAAAACCTAACCTAGTTGACTGGAGATCCCAAGATCTAGGTTCAATAGGACAACCTAATCATAGAAATGTGGGGGAAGTCACGTCAATGTGGGGGAGTTACTTATCTTGTAACCTCCTAGCCCATTCCTATAACAATGTGACTTGTTGAGAGGTCAAACATATGGCTTTAATGGTTCAGGATGAAATCATAAAGCATAAAGATTCAAGATGAAATCTGAAAGTATATGTTTCTAATGATTCAAGATGAAATCACCTATGTGAGAGAGAAGTGGGGTCGCTTCGAAGGGAATTGTGGGGGCGCAATTCCTAAGAGCTCTTGCAGAACCAGGCTAGTGCTCATGACCATGACGGGCACGACTATGAGGACTTGACAAGGTCAGGGAGAGTCCTGTGTGAGTATGTATTGTCGTCTACATAAACGGGTGTTGAGTTCAAGGACATCGCGTCTACTCAGACCTAGGAGACTAAGTGCATCTCACAAGGGAAGGTTCAAAGGGTCACACCTACCTATCCTATGCAGGACTTAACCGCAGAAATTTTGCCAAAATTTTCGGGTGTTTTCGACCGATCTCCATTCATGTGGGGGATTGTTGGAAAAATATGGTTTTGCAAAGTGAGGTTTTGCAAACTTTGGACACCATTTAACATATGTAGATGTTATATATCTTTGTATTAGAGTGGGGCTTTGTGTTCTCCTCTATGAGAGCTTCGCAACGAGCTAAAGTATGTCCAAAGTGGAGTTAAGATGAATGAGATATCGTGTCTCAAAGTGAGGCACGTGGAACACAAAATCTGGGAAACAAGAACTATCCCACATCGCCCAAAGTGTGAAGTGGGAATGGGTTTATAAGGAACCTTTTGTAGTGACCTCTAAATTCCTTTGTGGGGTTTATGCTCCCACGCCTACGCGCGGGCGAGGGGGGGGGGGGTTTGCAAAAAATGGGTTTCTAGGCCAAGATGGGTTCGGTTCCACTGAACTCATGCGAGCCCGCGCGACCTGCGGACACGAATGCAGTTCCGAAAGCTTGCCTACGCGCCTATCATTGGCTTCCTGACCAAGATAGGGTTTGCCTATATAAAGAACCATTCTCATTCATTTTTTAGTAGACAGAAAACATACTCCGAATATACCATACTCAGCAGCTTTTGAGCAGTCTTTCCAGCAATTTTCATCGATCATAAACCTCGATCATTTCCGTAATCTTTCAGGTCAGATTGTCTAGTCCGGCTGTACAACAGCTTTGGACGTTGTACCCTGGGAAACAGACGGCGAATCTGTTTTAAGTGAATCGTGTTAAACACGAGTCTCGTTCCTTTACTGCTTTAATTATCTGTTAAGTCTTTCGATTAATTTACTTGTTAATGTTGTTCGATTTATACTAATAAAAGTGTGCAGGTTTCCCAACACCCTCAAAGGTAATCCTTTGTAGACCACCATTTTCGTAGTTATTATGAGTTCCAACACGAATACGTTGACTACAGTTTTCATAGTTATTTTGACATACATGTACGCTTTTCCTCTTCCCATGTATGATTTAGAGGTGGCAATTGTAACCTTTTTTATATGAACAAGCGTGATTACCCGCGCGTTGCTGCGGGTCGTTAATTTTTTTCGCGTAGTTGCGAGGCATTATTATTTTTTATTTTTTTTATTTTGTGTGGTTTTATTTTTTCGGCCTCATGTTTAATAGTTTGTTTTTTTTTTCTTATATGAGGTTATGTGTGGGGCTCATGTTTAAAAGTTTCTTTTTTTGGCTATGCGGGTTTTTTTTTAATATAATTTTATAGGAACATGGCGTTTTTTTATTGTATTATGTGTGTGTTTATTTTTTCGGTCTCATGTTTAATAGTGCGGGTTAGTTTTTGCGTTAAAATTTTATTTTTATTCTTTTCTATTTTTTTATTGTGATGGGTTTTGTATTTTTTTATATTAATAAGTCAATATTCTATGTAATTTTTTTTATCTTTGGGCGAGACGTTTTTTTTTACATTGCCTACAAAAAAAAATAAAAAAAAAACCAAATGGTTGGCCCATGTGGGGGCCCAAAGGGCGAGACACTGTAATCGTGTAGAACACTACTACCGTCGTTTTTATTATACGCGAGGCGTTATTATTTTTAATTTTTTTTATTGGTGCGATTTTATTTTTTCGGGCTATGTTTAATATGTTTGTTTTTTTTTATATATGTGGTCTTATGTGTGGGGCTTATGGTTAAAGATTTCTTTTTTTAGCTATAACGGATTTTTGTTAATATAATTTTATGGGAACAGGGGCTTTATATGAGAATGTTATTTTGTGCGGGGTTATTTTTCGGTTCATTGTTTAATAGTGCGGGGTTAATTTTTTAGTTAAGGAAATTTTTTTTTTTATTATTTATTTTTTTTTTATTTTTTTTGCGAATTTATTTTTTTGGTATATGTTTGTAAATGAACAGAAGTTTAAGTCAATTCGAAAATGTTACCGCGGGTATTTTTTTATCTGAATGCGTCGGTACTTTTGTAACATTTTTTCCCCTATTTTGTGCCAACAATTTAAAAAAAAAAAAAAAAAAAAAAATTTGGGCCGGCCTAGTACTGTAGCAATGTAAAAAAAAAAAAAAAAAAAAAAAAAAATTTGGGCGTTAAGCTTATGTGTGGGGCTCATGTTTAAAGGTTCTTTTTTGCTATGCGGGTTTTTTTTTAATATAATTTTATAAGAACATGGCGTTTTTTTATTGTATTCTGTGTGGGTTTATTTTTTCGGTCTCATGTTTAATAGTGCGGGTTAATTTTTGCGTTAAAATTTTATTTTTATTCTTTTCTATTTTTTATTTGTGCGGGTTTTGGTATTTTTTTATTTTAATAAGACAATATTTTTGTAATTTTTTTTTTCTATTTTGTGCCGAGCGGTTTTTTTACATTGCCTAAAAAAAAACCAAATGGGTTGGCCCAAGTTGGGGGCCCAAAGTGCCGAGCACTGTAGCGTGTAGAACAAAACTACGTCGTTTTATTCTACGCGAGGCGTTATTATTTTAATAATTTTTATTTTGTCGCATTTTATTTTTTCGGCCTCATGTTTAATCGTTTGTTTTTTTTTTATATGGATTACGGTGTGGGGCTTATGTTTATAGATTCTTTTTTTTGCTATACGGGATTTTTTTTAATTATATTTTATGGGAACATAGGACTTTAAATGAGTATTGTATTTTGTGCGGTTTATTTTTTTCGGTCTCATGTATTAATAGTGCGGGTTAATTTTTGAGTTAAAAATTTTATTTTTTTATATTTTAATATTTTTTATATTTTTTGCGAATTTATTTTTTTTGGTCTCATCGTGTGTAAATGACTGTGTTTAAATCAATCTACGAAATGTTACCAACGGGTATTTATTTATCTGAATGCACGGTACTTTTGTAACATTATTTTTTACCCTATTTTGTGCCAACAATTTAAAAAAAAAAAAAAAAAAAAGTTGGGCCCGGCCAGCACTGTAGCCACAGTGCTTAGGCTCAAACATTTGGGAGCCCAAAAAAAAATTATGGCCCAAACACTGTTCACGATGAACAGTGTTTTTTTCAATTGTAATGATTATATATATAATGGGTCGATTAGGTTGTGTTTTTTCTCAAACGGGTCAAATAAAATAAGCATACAAATAAGCATAAATCTAAAATGAAACTACTTAATAAATTCATCAAATAAATACACAATTATAAAGGCTTATCTACTGCTATCTAAGCATAATTAAATGAAAATAAGCACAAATAAGCATAATCAAACTAAAAACCGATTATAAACACTCATCTACTGCTATTCAAGCATAATCAACTGAAAAATTAGAATAAAAGCAAAAAAAAATTACCATCACCGGCATCTTCCGATCGAGTAGATGATTAATCGATCTTCGATTTACGCTTGCTCGTTGCTATTTTATCCCGTATATCCATTTTTGATATGATTTGGGGGTAAAATTAAGGTTAATGAGATTGAAGACGGTTGATAGAGATTAAATAAATGGTACGTGCATGTGTTAATGAGAAGAGATTTGCTACAACCACAAAGGTTTTACAAACAAAAATCCACAAAATGAGGTGGCATGCCACTTGGCCAATTTGTTCTCTCTCATTTTATTTATTTATTATTTTAAGAACAACATATATTTTACTTTAAAATATAACATTGAAAAAGCTTTAAAAATAACATTAAATCCCAACTTAAATATGTGTGTATTCTATAGAATTAAATACTAAAGCAATTTAAAATGTGTGTATGTCATTCATTTTTAGAGGGAAGTATACGTTTGAATAGCAAATACAATAGCAACTTAAATATGTGTATATCATTCATTTTTGGAGGGAAGTATACTATTGAATCAAATGCAGTAGCAACTTGTGTGTATATCATCCATTATTTAATCAGTAGCAACTTAAAGGCATGTATCAATATGTACAGTGTGTTGTATATATTATTCATCATTCATAAGGCGCAATGCAAATTTTCAATACACTAATAACTTAAAGATATGTATATTATTCATAAAGAAGACTAGAAGAGTAATTATATGTTCAAGAAGCTTTGTGTGCTTGTGTGACTAGTAAGTTAAACATGTTGCAAATACACAATAACAACAAAAGGGGTGTTTGGGAATGCTTGTTAAATCTATTACCAGCTTAGAAACTGAGCATACACGCAGGACTACTAATGCTGTAAAAAAACATAAAAACGTTATAAAACATCAATTTATAATAATGATTAGACTTAATGTTGAACTGGAATTAAGTAATAAAGTTCAGAACTTCAAAAGAGCTGTTAAAAGCTGTAACAATAGAACACCATAGGGGTTCGGTTACGGTCAAGGATTTCACCACATTTCGTTATTGGTTTCGGTTTCGGTTCGGGTCTACTCGGTTTGGTTTTAGTTTGGGTCTACACAGTTCGGTTGGGGTTTAATGTTATTTTTAATACTTTTTCAATGTCATATTTTAAAGCAAAATATAAAATATATGTTGTTTTTATAATAATGAATAAATAAATAGAGAAAGAACAAATTGGCCAAGTGGCAAGGCACCTCATTTTGTGGATTTTTTTTTGTAAAACATTTGTGGTTGTAGCAAATCTCTATAATTAAATACTTTCTTCATCTTAAAATTATTGTCCACATACAAGAAATACACTGTTTAAAAAAATACATTAATTAGTGTTTTGGTTTCTACAAAAAAATAGTTTTACCATTTGATAATTAATTAGTAGTTTTTTTATGTTTGTAAATATCAGTTAAACTAAGGGTAATATGATAAACTTAAACAAATCCAACTATTATTACTATAGGTGAACAATTATTCTGAAACAAAAAAATAGACAATAATTTTGAAACGAAAGTAGTATTAATAATTACTTGAATATATTAATAGTTAGTATCAACTTAAAAGTTGTTAAAGGATTGAGTCAAAGAAACCCATCTATATCATGTGGTATCATTTTTTATTAATCATTTCTAGTTTCATGTTTTATACGTAGTATTTATGTACCCAACGATAAATTTTAAAAATGAATCAATTCCTTAAATCCTACACTCATCAACCAAACTGCATCTAATTTGCTATATCTATCGAGTTTCTTAAGTTTCTTTAGGGTGTGTTTGTTACATGTGTTTTGAATCATGGGAATGAATTAATACATAAATATGGTTGTTTGTTGTACGTATATGAAACTAATCATTTCTAAATTTTGAAACATTATAAACATAGATGGTGTGAGTATGATACCACTAACATTATTATAAAACTTATTCTCAGCCATAAGTTTATTAACATTCTCTTATTTACTCTTTTATATTTAATTTTATAGTTATAAATTAATTATTAAAGTTAAACGCACAACTCTTTTGCTCTCTCTTTTTCTCTCTCCTCCAACTGAATTTCACTCCAATTATTCCACCATTTTTATCACAATTTTCTCCATTGCTGCCTGATTTACCAGTCAAATTCCATAACAAAACCGATCAAAGTGTTCAAAATTTAGAGATCTATCTCCTGTATTTTGAATTTTTCATTTTTAAGGATTTGAGTTCATGACGACTCAACGTCGATTATCACGATGGCTCGTGAAGGTTTCATTGAAGTATGGGGATACGATTTGTGCTCTAAACGAAAAGAAATTGGATCAATCGGCGGATGAAGATGAGAATCAGAACTTTTGGAATATGATAATACAAAGGTAATTGAGGTTGAGCATGTAATTAAGGTTGATAATAATGAGGATAATATGATGAATGAGTGTAATGTCCAAAATGGGGGAAATGATAACCTTGAGAGTTTGATTAAGGATAGCGAGGGAAATAATAATAGTAAGGTGAATGTAACTACTACTGTTCCTGTTGATGATTCACCCTCAAAAATGTGTCGCAGCGGAAATATGTCCAGGAGTGTTACTTCATAATACAACAACACAAGATACAAGAGAACGACCTCTAAATGTGTCGTTTGAAAAGTAATCTCGTTGATTTTCTTGAAATTAATATAACATTTGTCCCATAATTGCATCACAATGAAAAGCTTGAAAGCAATACAACGAGATTTGATCATTTGTAAGTAATTAGAAATCTATGAATGAAATCTTGTCAATTTAGACTACAATGCATATCAAGTAAGCCAAGCATCTAATTCACCTGAGAAAAACATGCTCAAAAGTGTCAACATAAAGTTGGTGAGTTCATATATTTTTGTATATGTAAATGTTGAAATCAAAAGATTTATAAAGTATGCATGACCATTTCAATCCTTATAATAGTCGCCAAAAATGTAAGTGTAAATGTAGAACCGAAAATGTATAGTTTCTTCTGCTTCACCACAGTATAATGAAAAATGTTTAGTAATCAGTAATGTTCAACAAAGTAGTGTGAACCACAAGATTTTCAAAATGTATGTGCCTACTATAATAGATACAGTATCACATAAAATGTATCTACTGTTGCGCTAAGCTCATGACACCGAAGCTAATTTATGTAGCATATAATATGCCAATTGTATTCTGCCCTACCGGTGTCTGACCAAGACACCCAATGAGATTTGACATTATATATATCCGTTTATCGGGAGCCCCATGGGTAGTGAGCGCTACTCACCCGGATAGGGATAATTAGTCCCAATAGATCTATTTATAACATTCACGCTTACAATCCATAATTAACAGTTCATGATAGTTTCGGGCAAGAGAGTGGTCTAATCGCTACTTAGGCAACACGTAAACAGGAGATGATAACCGAAAACACTTGTGTCAAATAAAAAAATAACCATTGTCTTCATAAACAGCTTTAAATACTTAAATCCATAAGTAGAAAGAGTGTGATATCAATCAAGTGACTGAGTTTGTAAATGAGTATAAGTATGAGTATGTAAACAAGTTGTAATGAGCATGTATTCTCCCCCGAGATTTGTAAAGTAATTGTAAAACAAGTAAAAGAGGGGCTATAAACTCACCTCGATGTTGTAGAACGATTGGCAGAAGTGCACATATTAAGCACAACACAAACGGAAACCGGAACGGCTCGACCAAGGAGTTGCGGGTTATCTTAACGGTTATGACCCACTAGCTTAGGATAATGTATTTGGGTTTTCCGATGGATGATTACATCAACGCGACGCGTTGATAAGGATTTGGATCTCAAGTTGTAATGGTTTGGTGGTTGGTTAAATAAAATAAATCGAAAAGTAAACGCAAAATATGTAATATATTCCGTATATATTACATATTAAGAATAAACAAGTGTATAATTCATATCGTGAATTATATGACAAAGACGTACACCCAAAAGAATAATACGCAGTATATAATACTTTGCAAGTATTATATAAAGAACGTGAGAAAAATAATTGAATCAAAATATTTTGACACGTTTTCGGAAATCACCAATTTAATTTATAAAGCGTTCTTGCATAAAAGTAAACGCACGTCTTAAAGTTATGAATTAAGTAAACGATGTTTGTAAAGCTTTTACAAAAGTTATAATTTTATCTCTTAGTCGGGATTTATAAAATAATATTTTATAAATTAGTATTTCGTTATCTTGACGGGTTTTAGCTAAAATAGTTGGCTCATTATTGTTTTTGTTTGTTTGTCGGGTTATTGTATAATTATAAATTGAATATTTTAAGACTATAACTTAATCCATTTTATCGGGTTTCCAAGATAATAAAAGTCTTAAGTGAAAAATACCAAGTATAGAAATTTATAGAAAATTCGACATGACCTATTCGTTTATATGACGTTTCCCATTTTTACAAAGCTCAATGTTTTCCCTTAATCAATATATATTGCATATGTATGTGTGTCTTAATTTATATATCTAGACGAGGTCAAATAAATAATAAAAATAAACAATAACCAAACACACCCTATATGGGTTGTTAAACCCATAACCAAACACCCCTACTGCTGAACCAAACCCCTTGTTTGGGACTGCCAGAACCAAACGCACCTTTGGTGCTGTTAAACAGAAAACCAAACGCGCCTTATGGTGTTTCTGCCTAACCAAAACGCACCCTTTTGGTGATAAAAACCAAACGCACCCTAGTGCATAAACCAGCCAAACGCACCCTTGGTGGGTGAATCTGCCAAACCCAACGCACCCTTGTGGGTATGACCCGAAACCCAACGCACCCTCTTTTGGGTCTGTTAGAACCCAACGCACCCTGATGGGTTGAGACACAACCCAACGCACCCATTTTGTAACTGAGTGGAGGTGGTGGTGAGGCTGAGGTGATGGCGTGGAGGAGGTGGTGTCGATGTGGCTGTGGTGGAGATGGCTGGGTGGTGGTGATGTGGTGATGTGGTGGCTCGGCGTACGGTGGTGGGGATGATGTAGGTGGTCGCGGCTAGGAGATGGTGGTGTAGATGACGTGGTGGACGTGGTGATGGTGGAGATGAAGGTGGTGGTTGTCGGCTGTTGGAGTGGTGGTTGTCGGCTGTTGGAGTGGTGGTGGCGGTTGGTGAGATGTTGTTGATGGTGGCGGCTGGACGAAATCTCGCCGGAAGTGGCCGGAGCGGCGCCGGAAAATGGGAAGGGAAGAGGAGTGTGTGGCTAGGGTTATGAAAAAAATGATTGAAACCCTAATGGTTATACATATATATTAGAAAGTTTAAAAAAAAGAATGGCAAGTGTATATTAGTTTAGGGTTAATGGTGTAAATGTTATTAGAGGGACCGGAAGTGTAACTTTTGTAAAATAATAGTTCGGGACTCGTTTAAGCTACTTAACGGATGATTCAAAACACGAAACTTGCGCCATTGCGTTCCAAATGATTTTTCCATGAAACGTGAGTATTCACTCGACTATTATTTTATAAATGTTTTCATAAAATATATTTAAAATGTTTATTATTTATTTGGATAACACGGGTAAGCGTTGTCCGTAAAAATAAAACTTTGACTCGAATATTCGCCTTTTTTTAACAAACGTATGTGAATAAAATGTAAAATAATTTATTAATTATTTTTATTTAATAAAAAGTGATAATTAAATATAAATTTAATTATTTTTGTGTCGGTACGCGTTGCGTGCGGTGTTCAAAACTTTGCGAGGCTATTTTAGTCATTTTCTGCTTGGTTTCGTGTCTCGGGTAAAACTAAAAAGTTGTCCGGAATGTCGTTTTACATCAAATTGTTTTAGAGTCCAAGTCGTGAAAACGTGATTTAGCGGGTCGTTTTTGATAAGTCAAACTTAGGGATATCCTACATTTTCTCGTTTTCAAGTCAAATAAGTTTGAAAAATAAATTTGTAAATGAGATATATGTAATAATTATTATGATTTATTATTTAACGATGTTTCGAAAAATTACCGGTTACGCGGTAATCGTTTTTATGTGACAATAAAGATCAAAAGTCAAAAAGTCAAGTCGGACTCGAAAAGTCAAAGGGTAAAATAGTCATTTAAAATTTCGAAAATTGCCAGTTGTTACAGTACCTACCCCTTAAAGGAATCCTGTCCCGGGATTCGATTCTTGTTAACCTATTGTGTGACCAAGAAGAGATTCGAGATTTAATAACCAGTTTTTAAACATGGCGTAGATAACTTTAGTCAACAAAATTTGATGTTTCGACACTTCCCAATATACCAAAAGTTTTGGCTAGATTTGACCAGGATATTTAATCCATCAAAATAGGTATCTCAAAAATATCATTACAGGTCTTATAACTGCTATAAACACGTTATAAAGAGAGTCTCTTAATAGTGAAAACATCAAGAAGAAAGTGTACTCGCGTGAGTATGTATGTATAAAGTTTTAAATGTTCAAGGACGGAGTCTCGCTTCTGATATCTGTAACGTTCGATGATTAATAACAGACGAGGCTAATGGATGTAAGTATTCAACTTACTTGGCAGTACCAGGATGTACCGCGACCTAAGTCTTAGTACTAGTGACCCAAAATGAATAGTTCGACTAGATGTTTCGTCGATAGGTGTTTATCTGGTTTAAAGGGGGTTGCATATTGGATAAAGTTGTACAAGCAAGGACTGCTCAAGGACCCAACAACAGCAACCATAACAACAATAACTATAACAAACGGCGATGGGATGTGGAGAGTGAGGACATTTCAAGAAATCAATATCCCCATAATAAAGATTAACAATTGGGAGGAGCTCGTTGGAGAGCTTATGTGATAGGTGGTGGAATATTGTACTTAGTCTGTTAGTTCGAGGTCGAACTAAGTCCATTAGCTCAAGAGTGTAACAAGTCTGTTAGCTCCACAAATAGTTCGTGATTGTAAGGATTTGTAACGGCAAAAGTTATAACTTAAGAATGAGATCATGTAGTTCAAGTGAGGCGTTATGATTCTGCTGAGTGGTAAGACACGATTGTGTTTCTAGACCTTTT